>JAXQQM020064860.1:0-60743 GCA_034641835.2 Pinus albicaulis
GGTACTATTTTATTGCTATTCCTTTCTTCTAAAGATCCATCATTTATCTACCATTTTCTTCCATAAACCCCTCATAGTCCATTGAAATTGATTAATGTGGCATTATAATTGTTATTTTACATTAAATTTAATTTATGGATTTTTATGTTAAAAATTGGAATTTTTCAATAAAATTATGGGATGTAATAACTTCCTGTAATCGGTTTATGTTGTGACATGTGGCAAAGCAGGAAAATTGAAACAAAAGACAAGGACGTGATCTAGGATTTACATACATGGTGGAAAATCTATCTGGCATCAAATTTGGAGCTCCTGAGTTTATGGTCAACGCTGGTCAAATCCAGCCTATCCAGCAGAAAAATCAGAAGTCATAATGAATGTACTTGATATCTTGCTTAAGATTAGGAACTCTAAACTGATTCGAACTGTTTTGGGATCAGTTAAGATTAGGGAGGAACGAAAATAGTCTTTTTGGTTGTAAATTTTAATAAATAGGAGAAGGAAAGCATGTAATAAGGATGGATTATTATTGAAGAAAACGAATGCTCGTGAAGACATTGAAAGAAACAGACTTAAGACTGTAAGCGTGTTTCAGAACTCTGTTTTTTTAATGTAATCCATTTTCAGTACTTAATCAAAGACAGACTTTCATCAATCATGGTGTTTATGAGTTAACGTTCTTATCACTTGAGTTTTTTAAAGTGTGCCTTCAAAGTGTGGAAGGGCCCCTACGTGAAGATTGGTACACTTTCTTTTCTGTTTCATAAAATTTAGTATTCAGATCTTAATAGCATTTTATTTCATTTCATTGCTTGTGAGTTTATCAATTTAATTAGAAGTTCTTGTGATTGTTATTTTATGATTCATAGCAGTAGCTTGAAAATTCAATTGCAAAATTATTGAATAAGTCCTTGTAAAAGGTTTAATTGAGCATTGAATTTCAAAACATTTCTATGAACTCTGTTTTCATGAATTTGATTTTTAGTATGCTTAGTGTGTTATTTTGAAAGAGTTTTTGTGAATTATATCTTTGTAAGAAGATTAAAAACTCAGACTAGTAACACTCTGTTTTTGGATCAGTGGATTAAATTAGATAACATAAGCATTTAAAGTGTGAAAGGAACTACATTTCAAGCTCTTGTAAGAGAGTGTTAGAGCTTGTCACAGTAAGCAATTATTTAGACAAATAGAACAGATCCTTTTAGGTCTATAAATATTAGGCGTGCCTCTAAGACTACCTACTTTGGTCGACATTAAATTGAGTCTAATCTAGAATCCTAGATTGGTCTTTACATTTTGGCGCCGTTGTCGGGGAGGCGCAACTAGAGGATTTCTAAAAAAAAACAAAAAAAACAAAAAAAACAAAAATATAGATTTAATTCATTATTTTAGAAGTCATGTTTACTTATGTCTAGACCTAGAGATGATAAAGGCAGATTCATAAAAGCCCCCCATCCAAGAACTAACCCACCACTAGGAGCAGACCCTTTAGAAAGAATTGAACACACAACTCCAGCTGGGAAAGTTACTATACAAGAATTAGAGGATAAACAAAAATCAGGGCAAAGACTTACACTTATAGAGAGACATATTTTATTGGCATACGAAGCAAAGAAGAAACATCTCCCTGAATCCTCTATAACAAGAGAAAGTAGCAGAACAACTCAACAATCTCTCCTTGAACCTACTCAATTTGAAAAATTTCAAGAAGGAGAAAAACCAACAGAACAAATTTTCTTTGAAACAAGTGACACTGAACAAGAACTTAAATCAACAGAGGAACCTATCAAAATGGCTGAGGAAGGAGGAGGATCAGCAAGAGGTCCTACTCATGAATAACTTAGAGAATATGAGAGACAGGAGGAGGAAAGAAGAAGACAGAGAGAGGCTGAACTGAAACAAAAGCAAGATCAAGATCAAAGAGAAGAGGAAGAGTCAACCTTTAAGTTTCCCATTCAAGAACCAGGAGAAAATAATGATGAGGAAATAAAAATGAAAAACATACCCCCATCTGTGCTACCAAAATTTTATGGCATGGCTTCAGAAGATCCAGATTCATTCTTGTTTGAATTTGACATAGTATGCCGAACATATGGTTACACAGATGATGCCCATAGGCTTAGACTCTTCCCAGCAACATTAAAGGCATCAGCATTAAGATGGTTCATGGGACTTGGTGAACATGCAATAACTGATTGGGATGGCATGCGAAAAATATTCCTAAAGAAATATCAACCTTATTGTAGATCAAAAGATTCTAAAGATGATATCTTCAGAATGAATCAACAGGAGGATGAAACTTTAGAGGAGTATTTGGAACGATTTGTCTACAATTTACAAAAATCAAAACATAGAACCATGTCACTTGATCTGATTCGAACAATATTTTTGAAGGGAATTCGAGAGGAATACTTAGATGATCTTAACTTGATGGGAAAAGGTGACATTTCCACCTTACCTTTTGATGAAATTGCTGACTTATGTGAAAAGTATTCCAGGAGCAAAGCTAGAAATGGAAAAAGAGCTATATCATCCAAAGCCACAAAATCTGCTTCATCTAGTGTCACAAGGGCTGAAATAGGAAACTTATTAGAAGAATTCAAAACAGACCTATTAAGCACCTTAGGAAATCAAATTGACACTCTGAAAGCAAAGAAAAGACAAGAAGAAGAAGATCAATTAATGGTTGTCTTTTGTCCAAAATGTCGGAAGAAACATGCTTTGAAAGACTGCCCTTTAGAAAACATTCAAGTGTGTGCTTTTTGTACTGAAAATCATGATATATTTCATTGTTCTAAAATCAAGATTTTGCAAAATTGTAACTTGGAAGCCAATGCAGATATGGAAAATGTGTATTTCATGTGTGCCAAGAGACCATGGCAACCGAGACCTCCACTTCTAGGGATGTTTCCAAATCAAAATTTGCAATTTCCTGCACAAGATCAGATGTATGTTCAGAATTCTTGGAATGTACATGTGTAACTAGTACCCACAACAACAATGAAACCATTTCATGATACTCATCTTATCCTCAACCATACCAACAATATTCTCAACCATATCAGCAGTATCATCATTACATATGTCGTTATCCTCAAACATATGACCGATATCCTTGTTCGAGTTGTCCAGCAACCCCAAAACATTCAACAAACATTGCCTACTCGTCCACCAATAAATTCACCCCAATTACAACTTCCATCTAACCAACCTCCTAGACCCACTCAGATTCTTACTCAACCTGTACCAAATCCAAATAATAGAGTAGATAGACAAGCTTACAGTGTAGATGAGGGACCATCATATCCCACATTACCTTTACAAAATATTGAGTTGAGGTCTGGTAAGGTACTTCAAAAAGAACTTCCCATAGCTGAAAAACAAGAAGAAAACAAAGACAATGAAAATTAAACTCCAAATCAAAAGAAACAAAATGATGACATAAAAAATAAACAAATCCAACCATTGGAGCCACCACCTTTTCCAGAGAGATTGATCCAAACGAAACTTCCCATGTCTTTACCACAGTTTGATGCTTTAGATGAGCTGAAGAATGTCTATATAAAAATTCCACTACTCCAAGCCATAAAGACATTCCGATATATACTAAAGCAATTAAAGAACTATGCCTCAAGAAGCCTACAAGAAAAAGACTTGATCCACAAACAATTCACGTTATTGGACATCTAGCTGGCCTTATGACAAACACCATTTCAATGGAAAAGTATGTTGATCCTGGCATTCCCAGAGTCACTACAATCATTAACAACATACCTATTCTAAATACTTTAATTGACCTAGGGGCAGCAATAAATGTGATGACTCTTGAAACAATGAAAACACTCCAACTGAGAAACTTGCAATACACACCAATTGTTCTAGAACTAGCTGATAGGTCTAAAGTGATTCCTGAAGGGATTTTGGAGGACATAATTGTTTCACTGGACTCTTGGGAGTATCCAGTGGAATTTTTAGTTCTTCAACCAAAATATAATTTAGGAGGTCACCCTATCATCCTTGGTAGACCATGGTTAGCAACTGTTGATGCATTCATAGGGTGTTGATCAGGTAATATGATTATTTCACAAGGAACTGAAAGGAAACAACTCACTCTGTACCCAACAGCACAAACACCAGCAGTAGCAAAAAACTTATGGCTTGATGATAAACACAATGATAAGGAAGAAGTTCAATCTGTTTTTAGCATCAATTAGATCTATGATTTTCATGAATATAATAATGATGATTTGATAGAATTGTTCCTTTCTCAACCTGATATGTCTGAATAATTAAGAAATGATCAATACCATGCTGCAGATGAACTTTTAGAACAGAGTTTTCAAGAAATATGTACCCTCCATTCTTTGCAAAAATCATTTGAAAACATTTTTCCCATTCAATCTATCACAAACACTCAGAGTAAGACTATAGATATTAGTCCGGGTAAAACATTGAATATTAGCACTCACCTAGACTTATCTCAGGAAGAAAAATTGATTCAATTATTGAGGAAGTATTAAAAAACATTTGCTTGGGACTACACCGATATGCACGGAATCCACCCTGAAACATGCACTCACCATATTTACACAGATAATAATATAAAACCAGTGAGGCAACCACAGAGAAGAATGAATCCCATTCTTCAAGATATTGTTAGAGATGAATTACAAAAACTATTGAAAGTTAATTTTATTTATCCTATCTCTGACAGTCAGTGGGTATCCCCATTGGTAGTAGTGCCCAAGAAAAATGGCAAGTGGAGGATTTGTGTTGATTATAGGCAATTGAACAAAGCAACCCTCAAAGATTATTTCCCACTACCATTCATTGACCAAGTGATAGACACATTAGCTGGGAAATCATCATTCTCTTTTCTTGATGGTTTCAGTGGCTATAACCAGATCAGGATAGCCTTAGAGGACCAGGATAAAACCACTTTTACTTGTCCCTGGGGCACTTATGCCTATAATGTTTTACCATTTGGACTTTGTAACGCTCCAGCTACATTTCAGAGAGCTGTTTTAGCTATTTTTGCTTATTTAGTTCATGAGTGTGTTGAAGTTTATATGAATGATTTTTCGGTGTATGGTAATTCATTTGAGCATTCATTAGAAAATATTGAGAAAGTTTTGAAGAGATGTATTGAAGCTAATCTGTCCCTGAGCAATGAAAAGTGTTTTATGATGCTAAATGAAGGGATAGTATTGGGTCACTATATTTCTTCTCAAGGCATTAAAGTTGATCCATCAAAAATCCAGATCATTGTCAATTTGCCAATTCCGAAGACTCAAAAAGAGGTAAGAAGTTTTATTGGGTATGCAAGCTATTATAGAAGGTTTATTGAACATTTTAGCAAAATAGCTCTACCTCTGTTTAAACTTCTAGCAAAAGATACACCTTTCAACTAGAATGAAGATTGTCAGAAAGCTTTTGAAACACTCAAAGAAAAATTATCAACCACACCAGTCTTAAAAGGACCTAACTGGACCCTACCTTTTCACATCTTTACAGATGCATCTGATACTGCAGTAGGTGCTTCATTAGGCCAAAAAGAAGAGTCTTTCAATTATGCTATCTATTTTATCAGTAAAAATCTAACACCTGCAGAATTAAACTACACAGTCACTGAAAAAGAAATGCTTGCAATCATACACGCTGTGAATAAATTCCGACACTATATAACTGGTTATGAGGTTTTTGTACATACTGACCACTCAGCCATTAAATATCTAATGAACAAACCAATCACTAATGGCAGAGTTACCAGATGGTTGTTATTACTACAAGAATTTAATATTACAGTGTTAGATAGACCAGGTAAGGAGAATCAGGTGGCAGATTTTCTTTCTAGACTCCAGAACTCAGGTGAGATTGTTTCGGTTGAAGATTCTTTTCCAGATGAAAATCTATTTGCAATTTCAGTAGTAGATCCATGGTATGCTGACTTAGCCAATTATTTGTCCACAGGAAAGACACCTCCATATTTTACTACAAAGGAGAAGAAGAGGCTCATCAAACAAAGTGCTAGATATTCATGGATCAATGGAGATTTATTTTACACCGGTTATGATATGATTATTAGAAGATGTGTAAGAAATGATGAAATAATTGATATTTTAAAATCTTGTTATGACGAACCGTGTGGTGGGCATTTTGCAGCAAAAAGGACAACATTCAAGATTCACCGCCTTGGCTACTATTGGCCATCTATTTTTAAGGATTCCAAGAAGTTCGTGAAGAGTTGTGACAGTTGTCAAAGAATGGGTAGATCCACAGCTTCAGATGAAATGCCACTTCAGCCCCAAGTACATTTAGAGCAATTTGAAAAATGGGCTCTAGATTTTGTAGGTCCCATCAATCCACCATCAAAGGGCAAAAAGTACATCCTATTATGTACTGATTACATGAAAAAATGGGCTGAAGCAAAAGCATTAGTCCAAGCAACAGAGAAAACAGTGGTAAACTTCCTCTTTGAAGAAGTTTTTGTAAGGTATGGAGTACCTAGGGAGATAGTGACAGATCAAGGTACTCAGTTCACTTCAAGGTTGGTTCAGGATATCACAGGAAAATATAAAATCAAGCACAGAAAAAGCACACCTTACCATCCACAGGCCAATGGCCAAGTGGAATCAACAAATAAAACTTTGGAGGGAATTATCACTAAAATAATAGCAATGAACAGAAAGAATTGGGAGGAAAAGCTCAAAGATGCACTGTGGGCTTACAGAATTACGTGGAAAGACACTACAGGATTTACACCATATCAGCTGGTGTATGGAAAAGAGGTAATGCTTCCTATCGAATTTCAGATACATACTTATAAAATGGCTGCAGATTTAGGAATTGATCTCAATGAAGCACAAAAGGAGAGAATTATGCAATTGAACCAGTTAGATGAGATGAGGCAGCAAGCAAAAGAGAGAACAATCCTAATGCAGAAACAAAGGAAGCAGTGGCATGATGCACACATTAAAAAGAAGCAGTTCAAAGAAGGAGACTGGGCTTTACTCTTTGACTCTAAATTCAGAGATCATAAAGCCAAATTTACAACACACTGGATGGGCCCATATGAAATAGTTCAGGTATATGAAAATGGTTCAGTTAAACTTACTACAATTGATGGAGAAGGCAACACTTTTATTGTCAATGGACACAGGCTGCAACTTTATCATAAGCCCATCAGCAAGGAAGATTTTATTGAAACTGTATCTCAGCAAAATGAGGTTGAGATATCACAGCCTTCAGCTGTGATATCTCTACCTTAGTCATTTAAATTTATTTTAAAAATAAATAATAATAAAAACATAATAATAATAAAAAATAAAAAATAAAAAATAAATAATGGTTTAGATGTGAAAACCAGACTCTGGCACACTCTAAACCCGAATTCTTACTGGAAAACCAATCATTTAGCTGGTAAAAACTCCTTGTTCTACTTGTTTACTGTTTTTCATCAATTCAATAATGACTTGAGGACAAGTCAAAGACTTAGTGGGGGAGAAGAAACAGTGGTTTTTCCTATCTTATCTCCTCAATTTCAATTTTTCAAGGAATTTTTGTTTCAATCATTCAATCAAAAAGTTGTTTTGTTCTAATTAGTGAAGGGACCTGTTTGAGCAATAAAATAGCCAGTGGGACCTGTTTTAATAGAATGATACAGAGGGACCTGTTTAAAAAGGCTATGTCAATATTACCAATATCAGAGGGACCTGTTCGAAGACTGCATCAGAAATAGATAAGGCTACTTCAACAAGTTTTCAAAGGTTGCTCATCAAAATTCTAAATCAAAGCTACATCATCAAGGCTACATCAAAGATAAAAGAAGTTGTTCTTCAGATTTTAAGGGACCTGTACAAGCAAATCAGCCACACTTGTATAAGCAGAATTTGATCAGCCAATAAGTGTAATGTATTGAAATTTTTATTTTTAACATTTAAATTCTTAAATTATTTTAGTGTTAAAAATGATAATTATTATTGCTTGTTATCAATTTCAAAAAGCCTTTCTTATAATCCCTATACCCATAACCTTTGTAAATATTCCCTATATACTCATCTCATTATCACTCTGCCTATCTCTATATGATCATTTCCATTTCCCTATCACACATAATACCATTATAAACCTTAGCCTATTTTTCTATTCCTACCACGCCTTTCAAACCTTTTCATAAATCTTTCATCATTTTTGAATCTGACCTCTGCCAATAAAGTACCAACAAGTAGTGGTCTTAATAGACACTCAACGGAAAAGTCTGCTCAATAGAAAGACATTTGTTAAAATGCCTGTGCTCAAATGATTTCATTTCGACTGCTGGAGTTACAAAAACAATCTTCTGACTCGAATCTGCTTATGAAATGTATCCGTTATGATTTCATCACCAACACGATTTGCATATTGTGCTATCATGATTATGATTCTGCAAATCAGTACTGCTCCTCTGTATTCATGATTTGAATGCGCCTTCCGACTCTGCAAACAAGTTTACGGCCTCTGATAGTAAGAGTTCTCTATGTTATCATTATATTAATTGGATTTTATGATATCAAACAAAATGTAGGTCGGCTGTTGAAGTTTTTATAAAACTCTGAGTTCATAAAGTTAGTTAAGAAGTTAATGTTTAGACTCTGAGTTTCTTAAAAGAGGGCCGAGGTAGTAGGTGCTAAAAAGGGAGAAAATATAGCAGACAGGCTTATCCAGAGTTCTTTCATTACTTCTGCCCAAAATTTGAGGAAACAGCTCAGACAATTGAAGAAGTAAACTCAGGGAATTGAGGACATTAGCCAGGTCAGCTCAGTGGAATGCAGGAAAAGAGGTAACAAGTTGAAAACCCTGATTGAATTTTTGAGCATAAAAAGGGGTTAGATCAGAGATTTTTAAAATGACAAATAGAGAAGAGCCAGAAAAATTTGATAGTTCAAAATATCATGAAGACTGTGTTAAGATTTTGAGGGAGAAACATTGGTTGTCTTTTCTAGAAAAATTTAATGGAAACAATGAGGAAGTCACGAAACAATTTGCATTTACATTTAATGGAGAGAAAGCCTTGATAGGAAATTTCTCCTTTAGAATTTCAGAGGATACAATAGTACAGACATTAGAAATTAGTCCAGAAGGGGAAAAGTATTTCAAAACCAAGCAATTCAGAGAAAAATCATGGACTCAGTTTATGTCTAGGTCAAGGGTTTCTTCTGTCAATTGGAAAAAAGGTGTTCCTAGGAGTTGGTTAATTCACCCATGGGATGAGATGGTATACATTCTTCAAAAAATTGTTACATGTGAAGGACGTTACAGCATAGTATACCTATATCATATAAAACTTTTGTTGCACTTAAAGGGTCAATGCACTATCAGTCTGCCCTATTTTCTCTTACAAAGCTTAACTAAAATGTCGAAGAGCATTCAGAAACAAAAAGGTAATGAAGATAGGAGCTTGTATCATTTTGGTTTGATCAAAATTCTAATTGAATTTGAGTTCCAAAAGAGAGGAAAAACATGGAAAGAATTTTTAATTGCCAATCAAATTGAAATAAGAAGGGATGGCCAGGAGAAGCAAGGAAGCACAGAGTTTATGATTGATATTGATGAAGAAACCCCTGAGCTTAAGTCAAGCAATGTTCCTCAACCCAGCAGTAGTGTAAAGACAAGAAGAATGAGGCAGGAAGATGCCAAGAAGATTGCAAAAGAGAAAATCTTCACTACTTACAGAAGAAGATCAAGGAGAATAAAAAGAAATCAAACACAGGATGATCAACCAGAGCAGAATGAAAATACACCAATGGAAATTGAAAGCAGTGCTAACTCACAGCTAGAACAAGAAGCAGAGATGGAAACTGAAAGCAATAAGAAAGAAAAGAAAGAGCCAGTACCTGCAAATAAGAAACAGAGAAAGTTAGAGAAACAGATTGAAGAGCTAAAAGAGGAATTGATGGAAGAAAATATGTTAGAGAAGGTCATAAAGAAAGAAAATGAAATGTTGAGAGCTCAGAGCAAGAAGATTCAGCAGAAAAATGAGAAATTGAAGAAGACGGTCAAAGAACTTAAGACTGATCAAATTGAAATATGCAAATGGGCAACAAAATGGTACACTCAGAAAAAGATTCTCAAAGAAAAATATAAGAACATGAAACATGAATTCCAGGTTCAGAAGAATGTAGATGTATTGCTACAAGCAGCAGAGGCACAAGCAGGAACAGAATATAAAGGGAGCACATCAGGATTAGCATGAGGACATGCTAAATAATTGAGTTTGGGGGAGATGTTGGTACTATTTTATTGCTATTCCTTTCTTCTAAAAATCCATCTTTTATCTACCATTTTCTTCCATAAACCCCTCATAGCCCATTGAAATTGATTAATGTGGCATTATAATTGTTATTTTACATTAAATTTAATTTATAGATTTTTATGTTAAAAATTGGAATTTTTCAATAAAATTACGAGATGTAATAACTTCCTGTAATTGGTTTATGTTGTGACATGTGGCAAAGCAGGAAAATCAAAACAAAAGACAAGGACATGATCTAGGATGTACATACATGGTGGAAAATCTATCTGGCATTGAATTTGGAGCTCCTGAGTTTATGGTCAATGCTGATCAAATCCAGCCTATCCAGCAGAAAAATCAAAAGTCATAATGAAAGTACTTGATATCTTGCTTAAGATTAGGAACTCTAAACTGATTCGAACTGTTTTGGGATCAGTTAAGATTAGGGAGGAACGAAAATAGTCTTTTTGGTTGTAAATTTTAATAAATAGGAGAAGGAAAGCATGTAATAGGGATTGATTATTTTTTGAAGAAGAGGAATGCTAGTGAAGAACAGACTTAAGACTGTAAGCGTGTTTCCAAAACTCTATTTTTGATGTAATTCATTCTCAGTACTTAATCAAAGACAGACTTTTGTCAATCATGGTGTTTATGAGTTAACATTTTTATCACTTGAGTTTTTTTAAAGTGTTCCTTCAAAGCGTGGAAGGGCCCCTACGTGAATATTGGTACACTTTCTTTTCTGTTTCATAAAATTTAGTATTCAGATCTGAATAGCATTTTATTTCATTTCATTGCTTGTGAGTTTGTCAATTTAATTAGAAGTTCTTGTGATTATTATTTTATGATTCATAGCAGTAGCTTGAAAATTCAATTGCAAAATTATTGAATAAGTCCTTGTAAAAGGTTTAATTTAGCATTGAATTTCAAAACATTTCTATGAACTCTGTTTTCATGAATTTGATTTTTAGTATGCTTAGTGTGTTATTTTGAAAGAGTTTTTGTGAATTATATCCTTGTAAGAGGATTGAAAACTCAAACTAGTAACACTCTGTTTTTAGAACAGTAGATTAAATTATATGATATAAGCATTTAAAGTGTGAAAGGAACTACATTTCAAGCTCTTGTAAGAGAGTGTTAGAGCCTGTCACAGTAAGCATCTATCTAGAAAAATAGAACAGATCCTTTTAGGTCTATAAATATTAGACAAGTGCCTCTAAGATTACCTACCTTGGTCGATAATAAATTGAGTCTAATCTAGAATCCTAGATTGGTATTTACATTTTGGCGCCATTTCCGGGGAGGCACAACTAGAGGATTTCTAAAAAAAACAAAAACAAACAAAAACATAGATTTAATTTTAATTCATCATTTTTGAAGTCATGCTTACATATGTCTAGACCTAGAGATGATAAAGGTAGATTCATAAAAACCCCCCATCCAAGAACTAATCCACCACTAGGATCAGACCCTTTAGAAAGAATTGAACACACAACTCTAGCTGATAAAGTCACTGTACAAGAATTAGAGGATAAAAAAAAATCAGGGAAAAGACTTACACTCATAGAGAGACAAATTTTATTGGCATATGAAGCAAATAAGAAACATCTCCCTGAATCCTCTATAACAAAGAGAAAGTAGCAAAACAACTCAACAATCTCTCCTTGAACCTACTGATTTTGAAAATTTTCAAGAAGGAGAAAAACCAGTAGAACAACTTTTCTTTGAAACAAGTGACACTGAACAAGAACTTAAATCAACAGAGGAACCTATCAAAATGGCTGACGAAGGAGGAGGATCAGCAAGAGGACCCACTCCTGAACATCTTAGAGAATATGAGAGACAACAAGAGGAAAGAAGAAGACAAAGAAAGGCTGAACTGAAACAAAAGCAAGATCAAGATCAAAGAGAAGAGAAAGAGTCAACCTTTAAATTTCCCATTCAAGAACCAGGAGAAAATAATGATGAGGAAATAAAAATGAAAAACATACCTCCATCTGTGCTACCAAACTTTTATGGCATGGCTTCAGAAGATCCAGATTCATTCTTGTTTGAATTTGACATAGTATGCCGAACATATGGTTACACAGATGATGCCCATAGACTTAGACTCTTCCCAGCAACATTAAAAGCATCGGCATTAAGATAGTTCATGGCACTTGGTGAACATGCAATAACTGATTGGGATGGCATGAGAAAAATATTCTTAAAGAAATATCAACCTTATTGTAGATCAAAAGATTCTAAAGATGATATTTTTAGAATGAATCAACAAGAGGATGAAAGCTTAGAAGAGTATTTGGAATGATTTGTCTACAATTTACAAAAATCAAAACATAGAACCATGTCTCTTGATCTGATCCGAACAATATTTTTGAAGGGAATTCGAGAGGAATACTTAGATGATCTTAATTTGATGGGCAAAGGTGATATTTCCACATTACCTTTCGATGAAATTGTTGACTTATGTGAAAATTATTCCACGAGCAAAGCTAGAAATGGAAAAAGAACCATAACATCCAAAGCCACAAAATCTGCTTCAGCTAGTGTCACAAGGGCTGAAATAGGAAACTTATTAGAAGAATTCAAAACAGACCTATTAAGCACCTTAGGAAATCAAATTGACACTCTGAAAGCAAAGAAAAGAAAAGAATAAGAAGATCAATTAATGGCTATCTTTTGTCCAAAATGTCGGAAGAAACATGCTTTGAAAGACTGCCCTTTAGAAAAAATTCAAGTGTGTGCTTTTTGTACTGAAAATCATGATATATTTCATTGTTCTAAAATAAAGATTTTGGAGAATTGTAACTTGGAAGCCAATGCAGATATGGAAAATGTGTATTTCATGGGTGCCAAGAGACCATGGCAACCGAGACCTCCACTTCCAGGTATGTTTCCAAACCAAAATTTGCAATTTCCTGCACAAGATCAGATGTATGTTCAGAATTCTTGGAATGTACCCATGCCATGGCAACACCAAAATTACCCACAACAACAATGGAAACCATTTCAACAATACTCATCATATCCTCAACCATACCAACAATATTCTCAACCATATCAACAGTATCATCAGCCATATCATCAGTATCCTCAAACATATCAGCAATATCATCAGCAGCAAGTTGTCCATCAACCCCAAAACATTCAACAAACATTGCCTGCTCCTCCACCAATAAATTCACCCCAATTACAACTTCCATCTAACCAACCTCCTAGACCCACTCAGATTCCTGCTCAACCTGTACCAAATCCAAATAATGGAGCAGATAGACTAGCTTACAGTGTAGATGAGCATGGAAATAAACCATTATTTATGTTGCTTATCATCATAGAAAAATCTGCCTCCATTGATAGTGCGCTTCAATCATTGATCTGCCTCCTAGACAAATTCATTTGGCTCTTGTCAGATTTATTTTACCTCTTTTTTCGGTGAAAATCACATAGGAGAAATTTGTGTCGACGCGTTTCGAACCAGCCAGTGTGATCTTGTCCTGATGATGAACCACACTGGCTGGTTCAAAATGCATCGACACAAATTTCTCCTATGTGATTTTCACCGAAAATTTTTTTACACATATTTTATGGATCACAGAAGCCAAATTCCTAATATTATTTTACCTCTATTACAAATTGTGAGTAGGAATTTGGTTTTCTGAATTGCTGCTTCAAATATTTCTTGATCTCATTGACATTAGGGTCATCGTTCTGAGCCAGATATCCGTTAACCAATCCAGTGCATGACCCTCAAATTCCATAGCTATTTGTGCCATCTTGAAATCATCAGTGTTGACGGTTTGCGTAGTCCATACTGCATCTACAACAAATTAGAATCTATACATGTCTTCATCTCCCATATCCTTGAAGGTGGATAGCTTCATATGTGCAACCATATTGCCTCCTATCGGTGGTGGAGGTGGAGTAGGAGATTACCTTCTCCTGCGCGAGTTGGACTTTGGGGTGGATGGAGGGTTACCTCCCGCACGCGTAGCTTCACCACTCTCTGTATCACTATTAGGTGGGTTTCTCAGAGGGTTGTATCTTGATCTGTCACCTCTTTGATTGACTCAAAATTACTTCCCACTACGCATAGTGCTTTCAAACTCGTTTGGGGACATTCACTCGGTGTGACTGCACAAAGCACCCTTTTTGCACAATAACATCTTAATCAACAAAGGAAAAGAGCATATGAACTTACCTCTCGATCCTTTGAAGAACCTGCTTTCTACTTTAGAATATGACACAAAATGATCAACTACAAATTTATGTCACAATTACACCCAAAATGTTGTCAACCCAATGGTCTACCATGCGAGTGATGGTGTCACCAGTCTTTTCTAATTGTTGGATCAACTCAGGCGTCCACTAAGTGAATTTATCTTCCTTCCAGCAGCTTTGAAACTCATCTAACCTTGATAACCACTCCTGTAATTTTTGTGCAAAGGTCACAAAGAATATTTTTTGGACCTCTCTGAAAATGTACCTCTATTCCCACCCTTCAGTAGAAAATTTATCAGTTCTATTCTCCTTGATGGCGAATTTGCATATCTTTTGCTCAAACCAGTCTTCTAATTCAGTCTTTGATGGCTTCCAAAAAATATAATCTCTCTCAAAATGATCCTGGTCCCGACAAAAAAACCATTTGTTAGCTTGAGGGGTCCTAACCCAGGTTCAGAGTTAGTGCGGAACCAAAAAAACCTCTTACTACTGGCCCTTTCGGAAATGATCTACTTGGAAAACCAAAGTCTCACCCAAAGCAGTATGGGGGGGTGTTGGAGCCAGGTTTCCACACCCCGAGAGAGAATTAAATGAATTGGGAATCCACTATCTTATTAGAAAAACTGCCTTGGACACCAGAAAACCTAGGCCGAATAGCACGGGTTAAACCTGCACGCACGTACACAAACAGAAGGTCTAAAATTCATTTAATCATTGTAGCAGATCTATGCAATGTCATATTTAGCCTTTAAAGTAACAGACCTATGCAAATATCTTACGCATCAACAATATAAACATGCACACAAACCAATCTCGATTACTGATAACATAAATCGTACACAAAAAGCATAAATCATATGCAAAAGTGAATCATAGATGAATTAGGTACATAAAATTGCCAAAACAGTTTTTTATTGATCAGTCTTCACAGAAACCCTTACAATTCACCAAATCTATGCACACACACAACTAATGGGGTTTGCACACAACCATACTAAGGTCTCCGCACACATATTCGATAGGAGCCTTTTAGACACCAATGCTTACTACAGATTCAACTTCTCATCTCTATCATGCCTCAACTATCAAAATATAATAATGGATTCATCTCTATCTGACTCGTTCTATACTTATATTTATACCTTCTCTTGTGCACATACTATGGTCCTCAAATCGTAGTTTGAGACCCTTATTTTACCCATTAACCCATTACAATTCATGAAGGGTCTTTGATCCACCCCAGATCCCCTTGACTCATCTTTGCACAGTGCGCATGACTCAAAAATAACAAAAATAAATATATTTGTCCCAAAATTGTGGTCCTAAGGGACCCTGCTCCAACAAATGGCCACTTTCCTCTACATCAAAAATTCTTGGAAATAGATGGATGAACGCCAAAAATTTTTCAAAATGAACTCCTTCTTTAGGTTTGTATTATTTTTTGAAAAATCTCACCGCTTCTTGTTGAATATATTTTTGGGATGTAAGTTATTTCCCTCTCCATCCATAATACTCCATATGTCATTTCCATTTCTTCTTTTTGATGAGTGTTTATGAAAGAATATGGTATTCTTATCTCCTTCTGCCATCCATGTGGCTCTGCTCTTCAAGCTCCACTCCTCTTACAACTTTAATATCTAACTCTTTCTCTCCTCTAGAAACAATAACTTCTTTTATGTGGCTTCTTTGAAGTATTATGGGTCTATCGAGTCATTCATAGCCTTTATATTAATATCTAAATTAGTAATCAATTCTATAAATAGTTCCTTTCTTCCTTCTTTCTTGGCTCTGAACTTATTTCTTTTAACACTTTTAATTTGCGTCAAACAACTTCCCTTCTAGAGATCACTTGAACTAAAATGGTCTTGTTCTAATATTCCCTAACCAGGTCATCAAAATCCTTATCTTTTAACCAAGAATGGTTAAAATTAAAAGGAAATGATTTGTGGCCATTTTATCCATACCATTTTAGGAAAATCGAGTCATGGTAAGTGATGTTAGAATATGAAACCCAAGAAACCAAATTTTCAAGCCTACCCACCAAATCATCTTAAACAAAGAAATGATTTAGTCTCTTGGAAATCCCTTCCATTCTAATATGAGCATTCATCCACATTGGTATTTTCGGATAAGGGATGATTTCCTTCAACAAATATTGGGAAGACAACTCTTTGAAATAGTCCCAAAGCCTAACCAAGTTGCTCTTAATTCCCCAAAACTCATCTATTTCTATTATCATTGAAATATCTTTCTAGAATTAAAGAGATCATATCCAAAAAACCACTACTATCATTTTGATGCCAAAAATGCTTTCTATCTAAATATGGAGAATAAATATTTGAAGAAAAATCTATGCATATAGATATAAAAAGACTATAATAAAAAAGAAATTAGTGCACTCAACGGATAAAATTCTCCTATAGGCCTTGTAAAGTGCGGAAAAAAGGGAAAAAAGGCAAACGTTCTAAAGTTATTCCAGCTAGACTAGCTAGCCATCTACAAGACTGATTTTTCCTCAAAAAAACACCTGAGCTCCATGTATCTTCTAAAAAATGGTGTGCCCCATTGCCACGAAGAGAGCCTTCTTGGAAATATGATCAACTTATTGGTTCCAATCCCTAGAAGGATTTTGGGAAACAAGGAGATGGAACTCAAGTTTTAGTTTGGTATTCTGTTCCATCCCAGCAAGGAAATAAATAACACACTTTGAATCACCAATGATTTTATTAATAATTTCAATGTAAATGTAATTTCAAATAAAAAATACCTTAAAGAAGAGGAAATATATATTTTGATTGTAAATCCACATAAATTTAATATCAAGAGAGTTATGATATGTCTTTTCGTTACTTACTTACTTCCCGGGGTGGTTCGTTCTGGTTTAACAACTGTGGAGGGAGCATTGGCATTCACTGTAATATGGAATATAGATTATGACTCATGAGGTTTAATTCCTTCTCAAGGTAAGAAGTGCTACATAGTAGCTAGTCTCTCTCGCTTATATAATGAATGAAGCTCTTTATTTCTGCATAAAAAAAAAAAGAGTTAGTTTTACACATCATTAGAATCATATTTATGCCTAGTTAAAATTCAATGTATTTTTTTCCTTATTGGTTAAAAATGAGTGCTTAAAAGTAAACGATTACGTTAAAACCAAAAATTCTGAAAATGAAAGTCAGGTAGCTACATGATGCCTTGGAAATATTGCATTGCAAGTTTTACACATGGTTTCATGGTTATTGGCATGGACATATTATCTACATATGACAGTCTTCATGAATCATGAGCTATTTCTAGAGTAGTAGATTTGGATTTTACTTTACATCATGAGTGAATTTTATGTGATAATGGATTCATCCATTCATTACGTGGCAACTAAATATCACATTTATGGAATGAAATTGATGCATATAATCTTACTCATAGAATGAAATTCCGCAGATGACAGTTGAAATTAATGTTAAGAAAAGTAAATAGCAACCACACTATGATGTAAAATTTAAGTGTTTTTAAAGTGTTTTTAAATGAATTTTGTGATATGAAAATGTGATAGAGTATGTTATATTGCAATTGTTTTCTAATGTAATTATTATTTCTGATATATAAATGTGATAAAGTAAGTTATATCGTAACATTTTTCAAATGTAATTGTGATCCGAACTTTTGCAGGAACACAATAAAATACAAAAATACACATAAACACGGAGATGCAACAAAAAGAATACTTCATTTCATTATTATCACATAACTGAAATATGCTTACAGACAAATTGGAAATAAACTAGCTAGGGCACTGGTAGCTTATCTATGAGGAGATATGTGGCGGCTAGAGGCCTCTGAACTGTGTTACAATGAGGCTAGAAGGCCTATTTAATATTGAGAACCAATGAAAAACCATAAAGAACCAAAAACCTAATCGTAGGAGATGAAACACCTAACTATAGGCCTCGTTGGGGTAAATTGGTACATCAATTTCCCAATGTCGTAACTTATGGCATACGATCCTATTTGACACACATGATACCTCGTTAGAATATATATCCAAGGAATACACTACTGACAATGAATATTGAGTTTCTAACCCATATCTTCTTAGAACTGATTTTCACAAAAAATTTCATTTAGGGCCTCAAAACGGCTCCGGAAGTTCAGGACCCAAAAAACTGCCAAAAGTAGTAAATAGTGCTACAATTAAGGAAACTGAAAAGCTGAAATAAGAAATGGTGGGGGTCCAATTGGAATAGGTAGGTGGCCACCAATATCCACCTGGATCATTCCTACCCCCTTAGGAAGCAATGGTCCCCATTGCATTGAGTTCCTCCATGAGATGTGGAAACTTCTGCTAAACTTGGTCCCTGGTAAGCCACTTTCCCTGGTGAAGGAGTTGGCCTTATTTGACAACTCGATATAGATGGATCCTCTGATGGTGGGTGTTCTTGATATGTGTATCCATGATCTGATTATATCTAGCTTGTTCCATGCATTTTTTGTTTAACTCTGTTGGTGTGATTTGTTCTGCGATGCCGAATGTGTCCAGTAGAGGTGGAAAGTAGGGCCGAAGGTGGTCCACATTGAACACTGGGTGCAGACCAAGGAATGGTGGAATATTGAGCTCAAAGGAATTTTCCCCTACAACCTTAGTGATGGTGTATGGCCCATATTAGAGTGGGCGAAGCTTGGGGTGGGGTCCAGCGAGGCGCTCCTTCTGCAAATATAGCCACACTTTGTCGCCCACCTAGAAGTTGTGTGGCACCTGATGTTGATCATGTTGTTGCTTATATTTAGCATTAGATCTATCCAATATGTCATGAACATGTTGGTGAATGTTCTTAATGTGCTCAATGAAGTCATTCACATTGTAAGCTTTAGACTGGACATGAGACAAATCAACCCAAGTAGCTGCAAATGGCATGACTAGGTCAATAGGACATATTGGTTGGAATCCAAATCCCACCTGAAAGGGGTTATGGTTGGTTGAGTTGTGGAGGGCCCAGTTATAGTTGTGTTGTACATAAGGGAGGCTCTCATCCAATGTGTGTGGATGCTTTGAGCTGTACATGCGCAGATTGTGTATGGTCATCCTGTTGTCGACCTTTGTCTGGCCATCAGTTTGGGGATAGAAAGTTGTGGACTTGGTGAGCTTGGTGTCCAGCATTGACCATAGGATCGACAAAAATGTGCTGAGGAACTTGTTGTCCCGATCTAAGATGATAGCCTATAGGATCCCAAAGTGCACCCACACTCGTTCAAAGAATAGTTTAGTAGTGGATTCTATAGTGATATTATTCTTGTAGGTCGCCATAATGGCCATCTTTGAGAATATTTCAATGACAAAAAAAACACAGTCGTTTCCATGCATAGTAGAATGTAGGCCCGAAATGTAGTCCATGGATATGGATTTCCAAGGTCAACTATGGGTAAGCAGTGGAGTATAGAGGCCTTGCTTCTTGATGGTTGGTTTGGCAATGATGCAAGCAGTGTAGGATCTTATGTACTTCCCAACATCCTGTCGAAGGTTCAGCCAATAGAAATACTTTCAGAGTACTGCCACTCTTTTCTCAACTGTGAAATTCCCAACGACCCGACTATAGTGCGCTTCTAAAATCATCTTGGTATGCTCACTTGAAGGACCACAAAGGTATCCTAGGTGACATAGTAGTTCATCCTAGAGGTGAAAATTTGGAACTTGGCTACCCTCCAAAATCGTCTTGTATGTGTGGCCGAATTCTAGATCGCTCTTGTAGAGAAGCGACCAATCAGAAGTCTTGTGCCCACAAGATTTGAGCACAATAGTTAGCGCCACAATCGATGGTCTGTTGAGGTAGTATGCAACATTATTGGCATTTCCCTTTCTGTACTTGATCTTCAAATGAAAATGTTATAGATATGTGGATCACTTCTGATGGCGATCATTCTGCAACTTACCTTGTGGATGTATGAACTACAGAGGTCTGTGGTATGTTTGGATGACCCTTTCCTTCCCCAAAATGTAATGCTTCTATTGTCGGCAAGCCTGCACAATGGAATAAATATCTTTGTCATAAGTGGGATACTCTCAAACTGTGTCAAACAATGTCTCACTATGATATGCCACTATATGCCCCTGTTGATTAAGAATTTCCCCAATAGCATAGCCAAAGGCATCTACCTCGATCTCAAATGGTTGTTTCAAGTCTGGAAATGTGAGCACTGGGGCAGATCAGAGGTGATGTTTCAAATCTATGAATTCCTTCTATTGAGATTCAGACCAAAAGAATTTTTCTTTCGCTCCTCCCTTGGTGACTTGACTAAGGGCCAAGTGATATGAGAGAATCCCAACATGAACCTGCTGTAGAAATTAGCAAGACCCAAAAAGTTGCGAAGCTCTGTTAGAGTGGTTGGGGTCGGCGAATCCCAAATGACTTAGATCTTGGATGGATCCACATGCATCCCCTACTCATCAATATTGTATCCCAAATATTGAACCTGGGTCATTCCAAAAGTTAACTTCTCCAAATTGGCAGACAACTTGTGTTGCCGCAGTGTTTGAAGGACCTATCGGATGTGGTGGAGGTGCTCTTCCCAATTCTGGCTGAAGATCAGGATGTCATCCAAGTAAAATACTACAAATGAGTTGATTAATGGCTACAAGATGTCATCCATTGACCTCATGAAGGTTGTAGGAGCATTCGTCAACCCGAAAGGCATGACCAACCATTCGAATAGTCCCTCCTTGGCTTTGAAGGTAGTCTTCCACACCTCGGAGGGTTCAATTGGTACATGGTGATTCCTGGACTTCAAGTCAATTTTGATGGAATATTTTCCCCCTTGATTTGGTCCAAAAGGTCACAAATCCATGGGATCGGGTATCTATTCCCTACAGTGATCTTTTTTAGTGCTCGATAGTCAATATAAATTCTCCAAGGCCTATCCTTCTTCTACACCAAGACGATCGGGCTCCCACAAGGTGATGAACTCGGCCAAATGTCACCTTTTTACAACAGCTCTTGAATCTGCCTCTTGATTTCATTGTTCTCTAGAGTAGAGCACTGATATATTGGTCCATTGGGTAGTGATGTGCCTGGGGTCATATCGATGGGGTGCTTGACCTGATAGTGCAGAGACACCCTTACGGGTGACGTGAAGATGTCCCCGTACTCCTCAACTACATTGTCCATTTGTTGTTATCGTCTGGTGGAGCCCTATCTGGAGGTCGTGTCCATAGTCTTCTTCTTTCCCTAAGGGCGGATCATTAGGAAAAAAAAATTCCCAATTTTGGAAATGAGCTTACTGCATTTTTTTGTTGTAACCAGAGAGATGGTAGCAGACAGTGCTACCTCTGGTATCATGTACAACTTATTTCCCAAAGTAACAATAACAGCGCAAGGTCGCGACTCATATAGAGCATGTCGCTTCCACAAGTATTGTTGGCCTAATAATACATCACAATATCAAGAGGGAAAATGTCACATAATACCTCATCTTTGAAGGGCTTGATGACGTAGGGAAGGTGACACTATTGGCTGACATGGAGATCACCTCCTTGGTGAAGCCACCCGATGGTATATGGATGTGGGTGTGTTTTGGTTGACAAGCTGAGCCACTTCACGACCTTTGCCGAAATAAGGTTCTTTTGGCTCCTGCTCTCGACAATGAATTGTAGCGAGGAACCCTTTACCCACATTTGGGAATGGAAGAGGCGCTCCTCCTCCTCTGGATCTTACAGTTCCTCTTTCTGGATCTTCATGGTGGAAAGGTGGCATTGGGCTCCGCATCGATAATTTTATTCCCTTTTTCACTCCCTTTGTCTAGTTCTGATTCAGAGTCAGAGCATGCATCTGATTCAGAAGCCTTCAGCTGAGCCACCAATGACTTCTTGGCCCAACACTCACTTGTGTTGTGAGTGGAGCTCTTATGGAACTCACACCACTTTCCCATGTCCTTATTTTTCTTCGTGGTGTTGTTCTTTGCTTATGGCTTTGGGGAGTTATCATGGGCAGCCTCACCTCGGATTTGTCCTTTGTTATGTGGTTTGGGGGCACCTTTCCCTTGCTTCTTCTATTTGAACTTCTGCTCATTCTTGGCAGAATATTGGTAAGTTGCACCAAGCAAGGAGATGTCGAGGAAATCCATTTACTCCTGAATGTATTTGTGCAGACAACTATGGTACTTCAGCACAAAATTTTTCTCTAAATATTTGATACCAAAATTTTGTGTGCAGGGTATGGAACATATTCATCAGCTCATGAACATATTGATCCCTTTGTTGCCGCAGCATAATCCATTGTATGTACTTGTCCTCGTAGCTCCCCATGGGATAATATTATTCCTTGATGGGATCTCGGAAATAATTACAAGTGGGTGCAGCCGAAAATAGAGAGGGTTCCCTCTCATCCTTTTTCTCTAAGTAGGTTTCCCACAAGTCCTTGACACAGGGGACGGTTTTGAGGAGTGCAAAAGTAATATTTTCCTGGTTGGAAAAGTCATGAACCGAGAAATACACTTCTAATAGATTCAACCACCTATCTACAACTTCTGCATCTATTTTGCCATCAAATATGGGAATGTCAAAGTTTAATTGTACCTTAAAAGGATTTGTGCCTCAAGATTGGTTGTTGGATGCAAATGCACCGCTGGTGGGTAGTCTTTGAAGAATCTGGGAAAATTTATCCAACATTGCTTTCCTTTGTTTCTCGAGGGCCTCGTCGAGCAATATTTTGATAGGATCTCCTACTCTCTCGTATTTTTTTTCGTCCCCCATGGGCGGATGTTAGGGTTTGCAAGGTTGATCTTGCAAAGGTTCAACTAGATCGAGCCCTAACTCATTATACCCCGACCTCGTTGGGGACATGAAAAGAAGGATCAAGAAAGAGCAGACTGCTCTGATACCACTAATCTGGAATTATGCAGGAATGCAATAAAATATAGAAATACACATAAACGTAGAGATACAGTAGAAATAAGACTTCATTTCATTAATATCGCATAACTGAAATATACTTACAAAAAAAAGGAAATAAACTAGCTATGGCGCTGGTAGCTTATCTCTGAGGAGAGATGTAGTCACTACAGGCCTTTGAACTGTGTTACAATGAGGCTCGAAGGCCTATTTATTATTTATGAAAAGTCATGAACTGAGAAATAGTACCCTTCTAATAGATTCAGCCACCTATCTACAATGTCTTCATCTATTTGGCCCTCAAATATGGGAATGCCAAAGTTTAAATGTACCTTAAAAGGAGTTGTGCCTCCAGAGTGGCTGTTGGATGCAGATGCGCCGCTAGCGGTCATTCGTTGAAGAATCTGGGAAAATTTATCCATTGTTGCATAACTAGCTCCAAAAATAAAATAAAAGAGATATCAACGCCTTAGAAATAAGCCACTTTGAGGGGGAAACCTCCAATACATTACATGAATGAACAATTCTTGGATGATACAATTTACAAAACCTCCTTTCTATATATAGGAGTCCATGGGGCCATAATGTAATCCTAATGGGCCACAATGTAATCCTAGCTGACCTAACAATAATAATTTAAGGGCACAATAATAACAAAATGGGGGTTACAAGGGTACAATAATAACAATAAGGGGGTTACACTAACAATAATAAGGGACTATACTAGGGATATAGGGACCTAACATGCCCCTCTCCTTGAAAAAAGTGTTGTCCTCAACGCTTGAGTAGCTCTGGGTGATTCTGTATAAAATTCTCATCCTCCCATGTAGAATCTTCAGTGGGTAAGTTCTTCCACTTGATGAGATACTCTGAAATTGATCGATTCCGTAGTTGTCGAGTTCTTGTTTCCATGATTGCTTCTGGTTCCAATATGATTTTCCTTCCTCATCAAGTTCTGGAAATATTGTTTGAACTGGAAGATTTTCACCTATAACCTTCTTTAAGCATGAAACATGGAAAGCTGGATGTACTCGCGAAGAAGCAGGAAGCTCCAATTTGTATGCCATAGTACCAATCTTTTGCAACACCTTGTAAGGACCATAGTACTTTGGCGATAATTTATTATCCTTCTTTGCTTGCTTGAGGGACATTTGTTTGTATGGTTGTAGCTGTGAAAATACCCAATCTCCTACATCAAAACTTCTCTCGCTGCGATGTTGATCTGCCTGTTGTTTCATTCGATTTTGTACCAAATTCAGGTTATCCTTTAAGAGTTGGAGAACTTCTTGCTGATGCTCGACGTGATCTTCCACTGCTTGAACCTTTGAATTTTCCCTTAAAGATGATGTGATGGATGGTGGATGATATCCATAAAGTGCCATAAATGGGGTCATTTTTGCTGCAGTATGGAAGGAAGTGTTATACCACCATTCAGCAAGAGGTAACCACTTGACCCATTGTGTTTGTTTATCAAATACAAAAAAGCGAAGATATCCTTCCAAACATTTATTTACGATCTCAGTTTGACCATCAGATTGAGGATGATAAGATGAGCTATGAGCTAATTGAGTACCCAAGCAAGAAAATAACTCCGTCCAAAAATTTCCAGTAAAAATGGGATCTCTGTCGCTCACAATAACCCTTGGGCTTCCATGTAGCTTTTGAATTCTATCCATAAATGTAGTAGCAACTGTACTTGCTTTAAATGGATGAGATAATGCACAAAAGTGTGCATACTTGGTAAGTCTATCAACTACCATCATGATGACACTCTTTCCTTCGGACTTAGGTAAACCTGTGATAAAATCCATTGAAATCTCCTCCCAACATTGACTTGGAATGGATAAAGGTTGTAGAAAGCCCGGGGTCTTAATTATCTCAACTTTATTCTGCTGGAAAACCAAACATTCCGCCACAAAATTTTGAATATCAGATTTAAGGCCATCCCAAAAAAATTCTTTCTTCACCCTGTGGTAAGTTTTTAAAAATCCTGAGTGTCCTCCTAAAGGAGAAGTGTGCAATTCCAGAAGAATATTTTGTTTTAGTTTGGAATTATTACAAATATATAAGCGATCTTTGTACCATAAGGAATCATTTTTCCAACTAAATGTATCAGATGTACTAGGATCTTGCTGCAACTTTTGAATGAGTGTCCATACATCTTTGTCCTTCTTCCATTCATCTCTTGCTTCGGTTATCCAATACGGTTGGATAATAGAAATGGCACAAAGCAATGCTTCCACCTCTTCATTCTTTCTTGAGAGTGCATCTGCAACAACATTAAGCTTTCCTTTTTTGTAGATTATTTTAAAGTCATAACCCAACATCTTTGTGACCCATTTTTGCTGCTCTTCTGAAGATAGTCTTTGTTCCAAAAAGTGTTTAAGACTATCATGATCAGTTTTTACCTTGAAGTGTCTTCCATTAGGTAAGTTCTCCATTTCTTTAGTGCATGCAATATTGCTAACATTTCCTTCTCATAAATAGGTTTCTGTAAATACTTTCCTTTGATTGGACGACTTTCAAAAGCAATGGGTCTTCCTTCCTGCATTAAAACAACACCAATTCCATTTTCTGAGGCATCACATTCCACAATAAAGGTTTTTGTGAAGTCTGGCGTAGCTAAGACCGGTGCTAGGCACATTGCCTCTTTAAGATGTTCAAAGGCCTTAGTTGCTTCAGGAGTCCATTAAAATGCATCTTTCTTCAATAATGTTGTTAGAGGTGCTGCTATTCTCCCATAATTCTTAACAAACTTGCGATAATACCCTGTTAACCCGAGAAATCCTCGCAGCTGCTTTATGGTTGTGGGGACTTTCCATTCCTTAATGGCTTTAATTTTGTTAGGGTCTACTTTAACACCCTCGTGAGATACAATATGACCCCAATATTCCACCTCTTGTACTCCAAAGAAACATTTGGATGTTTTTGCATATAATTGTTTCTCCTGCAATAGTTTGAGCACCCTGTCAACATGTTCAACATGATCCTTACAAGACCTGCTGTAGATTAGTATATCATCAAAAAATACTAGCACAAATTTTCTAAGGAAGGGTTTGAAAATGGAATTCATCAACCCTTGAAATGTAGAAGTGCATTGGTAAGGCCAAAAGGCATGACCAAAAATTCATAATGACCCTCATGAGTTCGAAATGTTGTTTTTGGAATATCTTCAGTCTTCATTCTAATTTGATGATATCCTGAACGAAGATCCAACTTGGTAAAATAAATTGCTCCATGTAATTCATCCATTAATTCATCAATCACAGGAATGGGAAATTTATCTTTAATGGTGAGCTTATTGAGCTCCCTATAATCCGGACACATTCACCATGATCCATCCTTCTTGTGTACCAATACTATAGGAGCAGAGAAAGAACTTTGACTAGGTTGAATTATACCCGCCTCTAACATTTCCGCAATCATACGTTCAATTTCGCTCTTTTGGAAGTAAGGATATCTATAAGGCCTGATGTTTGGAGGAACACTTCCTAGAATCAAATGAATAGCATGATCATGATCACGAATAGGTGAGAGTCCTTTGGGAGTTTCAAACACCTTGGAATGATTGTCCAAGACTTGTTGGAGATCTGCAGAAATAGATGATTTTGATGTCGGAACTTCTAGTGAGCATAATTGTGCAATTACTCCTTGTTGTTCTTTCTTTAGAAGCTTTGTCATGACATTAGAGCTTATTATCCTTCCCGGCTTCCCTTCAATACCCCGTAATTCGACTTCCTTTCCTTCTGAAAAAAATTTCAAGAAAAGTTCTTGAAAATTGAAAGCTACCATCCCCAAAGATTGTAACCATTGTACTCCTAGTACAACATCAGTACCTCCCATAGGAATGGAAAGCATTGGAATAGTCTACACATATTCCCCCATGGTTAGCTTGATATTATGGCATTTTCCAGAGCAATTTATAGTTCCTCCATTTGCAACCATCACTTGACATTCTGGTGCTGGGTATAAGAAACAATTTAATTCCTTGGCTACCTTATAATGAATAAAATTATGGGTGCTACCTGAATCAATCAACACTATTACCCTTTTCTTCTTGATATGTCCTTCTATCTTGAGAGTCTGAGGAGTGGTAATTCCTGCCAGTGCATTACACGATATGGTCGGATTCATTTCTTCCTCTTCTAGGGCTGGTTCCTGGTGTATATCCTCTTCTTGTTCATTTTCTTCTTCCTCTTCACAATCTATGTAAAATAATTTCTTCTCGGCACACTTATGACCTTTAGTGTATTTGCTATCACAACTATAGCAAAGCCCTTTTGCTCTTTTTTCTTCCAATTGTTGTGGTGTCAACCTTGTAGGTTGTAGAAATCTAGGCGTAGCAACACTTCCTTCTTTATAGAAGTGAGTGGTAGGCTTCCTTGTCGCCATAATTTTACATTCAATTTTTCTTGCCAACCTGAATGCCTTCTCCAATGAATTAGGTTCCAAAACGCGAACTTCATGTTGGATGTTATCCTTTAAAGTCCCTATGAAGAGATCAATCCTGTGTTCCTCTGGAATATCAGTTACCCTTATATTCAATTTTTGGAAGTCCTCAATGTGCTCCCCCACTAAACCCTTTTGTTTGAGATTTATCAATTGGCTAAAGAAGGTGTTTCTCTTTGTATCTTCATAATGTGCTATCATTTCCTCTGTAAAAATTGACCAAGTGACAATTTTTTTACGGGAGAAAAGCCATCGATACCATACAAATGTATTTTGTTCTAAATGTAAAGTTGCAATGCGTACCTTTTGTGTGTTTTGCACATTATGGAGATCAAAATATTGCTCCATCTGTAGTATCCATGTTACAGGATCCTTTCCATCAAACTTCCTCATATCCATTTTTTGAATATGGTGGTTCTTCCCGCCAACATTAGAGTTTATGAAATCATGATTAACATTGATTTTGTTCTCATCATGAGGTTCTTCTACTATATTTTCACCATTAGGAAACATTTCTTGTATCAACTTTGTCAAACCTTCGATGTCTGCTTTTAGATCATTCTTCATGTTTTCCATGTTGTCTTTCATGTCATCCACCTTAGCTTCCATTCCAGCTTCCATGCCATCCATCTTAGCTTCCATGCCTTTCTTCAAACCGTCCATCTTTGCTTCCACGCCCTTCTTCAAAACTTCCATTTCATTTTTTGTTGCTCTTTTTGAGAGTGAAATTTGTTGCACTTGCTCTTGTAATTTTGATAGATCATATTGCAATTCTTCATCTTCATGAGTCATAGTAGAGTCTTCTGAAGGCTTAATGGGTGTTGAATTATTTTTATGGGGCATATTTTAGAACCCAATACTGATATCTATTCTACAATATGCCCTTGGAATCAATTCAAATTGATTCTTCAAACAAGACTTATGCAATTCGGAAAAACAATACACACCTTTTTCTTGCTTTTGAGGAGCTAGATATTGAAATTGGATTATCTCGAGATTGACACTAATATTAAAATTTTGTGCCCAGCGTGGCCTTTCAGGATTATCTTTTGAATGCCACAGGTCTGACCTGATTTGGATTCTCCAAGACAAATTTATGTCCAATCTCCCACAATGACCTAATTCTGGACTGGTTCAGTAGAGCGAACTTGTACGACTTCCCACGTGTCACTGTTTTGTCCTTTGTCTCTGAAATTGATAGCCCAGAAACTTCAGTCTGTGTACTTGCGACCATTTTTTACGGCACTTCAATCTGAGGCCCAAAGAGAGAGTTATTGAAGTTTTCCCACGATCACCTCTTTGAGATGCAATTCAGGAGCCTGAAAAAGCACTACCTTCCACAGATCATATCTCCAAAAATATTGCGAACCAAGCTCTGAAATGTTTTGATGAATTTCCTCAGGATTTCAGCTTCGCACCATACGAATTTCAGATTCTGAACCTTCGTAGAAACAAATTTATAGCGAAAATTCCACGATGACACATGAAGAAGCGAGAAAAACCCTAGAATCCAAACCTCTAATACCAAATGTTGTGAAACCAGCTCCAAAAATAGAATAAAAGAGATACCAATGCCATAGAAATAAGCCACTTCGAGGGGGAAAGCTCCAATACATTACATTAATGAACAATTCTTGGATGATATAAATTACAAAACCTCCTTTCTATATATAGGAGTCCATGGGGCCATAATGTAATCCTAGTGGGGCCACAATGTAATCCTAGCCGACCTAACAATAATAATTTAAGGGCACAATAATAACAATATGGGGGTTACAAGGGTACAATAATAACAATAAGGAGGTTACACTAACAAAAATAAGGGACTATACTAGTAATATAGGGAGCTAACAGAAATAGTACCCTTCTAATTGATTCAGCCACCTATCTACAACGTCTTCATCTATTTGGCCCTCAAATAGGGGAATTACAAAGTTTAATTTTACCTTAAAAGGAGTTGTGCCTCCAGAGTGGCTGTTGGATGCAGATGTGCCGCTAGTGGTCATTCGTTGAAGAATCTGGGCAAAGTTATCCATCTTTGCATTCCCATTAGGGGAATTTTGAGGTCTAAAATGGTACTCCTAAGGAAATTATAAATTAATAGTGGAAATAATAAAATAATATTTGATTACATTATTAAATTTTAGAAGGAAAAAAGAAAAAAACTACTTTTTGAACTCATATTTTCAACTCATCTCCCAAAGTTCTTACTCAAATTTCGAGCAGGAGTGCTCGTTGGATGCAAAATTGAATACCTCATCCATTGAGTACCCATGTTGCATACTTTCGATGGGTCCTGCTACACAAAAAATGAGAAATACATGAAAACCATGATTGTAATCACGTTTTTATGTATTTCTCATTTTTTGTGTAGAAGGGTTCATCTATGCAATATGGGTACTCCTTGGATTAGGAATTAAATTTTGCATCCAACGAGTACTCCCGCTCAAAATACGAGTTGGAAAAGTAGTTTTATTATTTTAATATTTTTAATCTTTTTACCCTTTTAATTAAAAAAATGGTGAATCATCCCCCTTGGTTGAAATCATCATCTTGAATCCTATTGGTTCTTATAAAGTTTATTTTTTTTGTACATTTTTCTTACGAGGCCCATTTTAGACCTTAAAATTCCCCTAATCTTTGTTTCTCAAGGGCCTTGTCGAGCAATATTGTGATAGGATATCCTGCTCCCTCATTTAGTTTTTCGTCCCCCATGGGCAGACGTCGGGGTTTGCGAGGTTGATTTTGCAAAGGTTCAACCAAATCGAGCCCTAAATCCTTATACCACGACCTCATTGGGGACATGCAAAGAAGGATCAAGAAAGAGCAGGCTACTCTGATGCCACTGATATGGAATTATGTATGAATGCAATAAAATAACATAAATACACATAAACGCAGATAAGCAACAGAAATAAGACGTCATTTCATTAATATCGCATAACTGAAATATACTTACAAAAAAATGGAAATAAACTAGCTAGGGCATTGGTAGCTTATCTTCGAGGAGAGATGTGGTGGCTACAGGCCTCTGAACTGTGTTAAAATGAGGCTCAAAGGCCTATTTACTATTTAGAACCAATGAAAAACCCTAAACATCCAAAAACCTAACCCTAGGAGTTGAAACACCAAACTATGGGCCCCATTGGGGTAAATTAGTACATCAATTTCTTAGGGTCGTAACTTTGGCATACCATCTCTATTTGAAGCACATGATACCTCGTTAGAAAGATCTATCCTAGAAATACACTATTATGAATGAAATTTAGGTCTTTAACTCATGTTCGGTCGGAAATTATTTTCCCAAAAAACGTCGTTTAGGGCCTCAAAACGGCTCTGAAAGTTCCGGACCCAGAAAACTGCGAAAATATTAAATTGTGCTACAGTTAAGGAAACTGAAAAAATTGAAAGAAATAATGGTGGGGGTCCAAGTGTAATAGGCAGGTGGCCACCAATATCCACATGGATCAAATTGATAAATAATTATAATTGTTATTGATAATAAAATTAATTTTGGGACACCACGTAGTAGCTATCATTTTGTGTTTTGCTTGGAATATAATTTTTTGTTAATAAAAAACATTGGTGAATTATTTTAAATGTCAATTTCATCAAAAAAATTCACAAAATATTAATATTATTTGATGCCATTGTGATATTCACTTCAATTCTCTATAAAACAGATTTGACAACTCATCTTGTGAAGTAATTTTCAAATCGATAAAGGTAAAACATGCATAGGATTTGTATATTGTTGGTCTCAATTATTTAAGAATTGTGGGCACACAAGTGTACTGAGTGGAATATTTTCACAAGGTATAATTATAATTGTGTGCTTGTTAAATACTATCATGAAACTAGTGACAATGTTCTCAAATTTGATATCATTGCCAGGAAGTTGAACCCAACGAGGGAAAATATTAACTGCACAAAACCCTGGCCATATACACTATCATAAATTTATCGTGGCCGCTCGATGATCGCATCAATGAACTCCATAACTCTTGCATATGGATATGCATTGTTGAGCCTCAAGGTTGCCTCAATTTTGACATCCATTTCACTACCTTTTCCTCCTTTTTTTTTCAAACTCCATAATATCAAGAAGTATTGATTTGCACATTTTCAACCTAGTAAGGTACCGTAATGATCTCTTTTTCATATTTTAAATTTTTCTTATTATTTTAATAAAACTTGTATTTAGCTACAGAATTCATGCAATTTTGCAGCTAATCTTTGTTTATGTAGCCACTGCCATGGTTTAATAGGTTTCGAAGAATGAATGAAGTGAAGTGCATGGAAAGTTGGCAAATGATCCATTCATGGATTATATCCTATCTAGTTGTCCAGAATCAAGAAGGAAATCACCTAGGATTGCGGTCAAAGGGTCTGTCAAAGTAAAGAACCAAAACAAGCGAGCGAGAAGATTAAGCTTCACGATTTTCTCTCCACATAGAAAATCATGAAAGAAAAAAAAAATCATTTATGTTTAGAGTTTTATGCATAGTTTGATTAGTCTCCAAAGGCGTGATAGCCTCAAACATTTAATTTGACTCTGTTATAAATATCGGGTTGTGTAAACCTGAAACAAGCTCGATTTTATTGTAAGATTGTCATACATTGAAACTCTATTTTTATCAATCAAAGGAGAAGGTGTTTCTGGAATCATCGATGAGTAGTTAGTTACGAATAAGTTCAGAACCATTCTAATGTGGAGGGCCCATGCACATAAGAGGTTTAGTTGTTTAGTTTTCTGTCATTTCGTAGTTTAATTTCTTATGCTTTTTGTTGTGTTTTCCGTATAGATAGACACTCTATTTTTTTTTTTTCATTGGCAGCATATATATACTTTTCTTACATTTGTGTTTCATAGATTAAACATGCATTTCATTTTCGTACATTAGACATATGATTTTTTTTCATTTTCATTGCAAATACTTTCCAAATTTCCATAGTGTATATGCTCATATTTGATATTGTTTGTTTGTTATTTCCATTTGCATAATTTCGTTATGATTAGAATAGATGCTTTCTTTATCATTGAATAGGCTTAGAGTTAATTCAGATAGGTACTCTGCTTCATAAATATAATTTAGATAGACGCTTTGCTTTGTAATTGAATATATTTAGAGATGGTTTAGATATATGCTTTTCTATATTTAGAAACAATTTGGATTGATGTTTTGTTTATAATTTAATAGACTTAAAGATAGTTTAGATAGATGTTTTGTTATTTAATTGAATAGATTTAGAGATAATTTATCATAGTTTCCAGCATAGTTTGATTTGATATAGCTTAATATTTATCACTTAGATTAATTTATTTTGATGCAGTATAATTTTATCATAGATTATATTTCTTTCTTAGATAAACATTTCCTTTTCTTTCTTCTTGCAAGTTTTATCTTTCAGTCATTAGAATATTTTCTTTAAGAGTGATTCATAGATTAATTTTCTTTCTTAGATAAACATTAATTATTTCCTTTTATTCCTTCTTGCAAGTCTCATTTTTAGTCACTAAAATATTTCTTAAAAGTGTGACTACTTTTTAGTGATTTATTGTTTTTAATTTCATTCATATAAAAACTCCAAAAACATAAAAAAAGAAATATTGAAGTTTCTTGTTTCTAGTTTTCTTGAAGTCAATTTTTCATTTTTAGATAAGCTAAAGTAGAATTCTCATCATAAGCTTTGATAGTTAAATTTAGATTTCATTTCAAAAATCAGTTCTTAGTTTCTCAATTTCATTTAGATACTCAGGATAAAAATAAAATCCTCCAAACAACCTTAAAATCAACACCATGAATTAAGTAAGAAAAGGCTTCTAGCATATATAGTGCACCTTCACTTCATAAGATTACTAACTCCGGTCGATAATTTATGATAGCAATTTAAGACATTAAATTGACTAAACATTTTGGTGTTGTTTCCGAGGGAGTGTAATTAGGAGCCTTATCTCTTAATCTAGAAAAAAACAACAATAGAACAACAAAAACATTAAAAAAAAAATGACATGCGTAGAGAAATATATTCTAGGGGTAGATTTGTAGCTAGAGGTATAATTTTGATCCCAACAACACCACTCACTCCATCAAGTCCTCGTAGTACCACACCATCCACCCAAACTCGTATTCCATTCTTAGAAGTAATACATAGACTTCTTGAGGTCTTAAGATCAAAAATTCAACCTAGAGACTCTCCAACTTCATCAACTGAAGCAGTTATTGAAGAAGAAGACCCTAGATCCCCAACAGAAGGAATAATATTTTTAACTTCTACTGGATAACAACTCTTAGACCAAGAGCTATAAATACCTAGTGGAGAAGAGGAACCAGAAAAATCAGAAGAGGAACAAATGATTCCAAAATTAGAAACCTACATTAGTTCTAAAGAATCTACAATGGTTGGAGAAGGATAAGGATAAGTACACAATATAAATGATGAAAAAATAAGACTAGGTTTAGGTGGACATAGGATTCGAGATAGAGGAGGGGGGGGACGAGGTAGAGGAAGAGGAAGGGGAGAACAAAGAGAACAAAGAAGAGAAGGAGGGGGAAATAGAGAAGAAGCAGATCTTGTTGGATTTCCTATATTATATGAGGATACAACTTCCACAATGAAGAATATCTCACCCTCCATCCTCCCCAACTTTCATGGATTAAGGAGTGAAGATCCTGAAACATTCATGTTTGAATTCGAAGTTTTATGTAGATCATATGACTACTTAGTTGATTCTTAAAAGTTGAAATTGTTTCCTGCAACTCTTAAGGATGTAGCATTAAACTGGCTCATGGGTTTAATAACACATTCTATTAGGACATAGGAAGAAATGAAGAAAGCATTCTTACAAAAATACAAGGATTACTGCACACCTCATAATCGGAAAGATGAAGTTTTTAAGATGATGCAAAGAGAAGATGAAAACATAGAGGACCTAATTGAAAGATTTAGTTCCAATCTAAAAAGGGCTAGGATGGAAAATTTGGATGAAGATACTTTAAAATCTCTCTTGTTGAAAGCTATTAGAGATGAATGGATAGATATTCTTAATATGATGGGAAAGGGAGACATTTCTCAACTATCATTACCTAACATCTCTGAATTATGCATACATCTTTCAAGAGGAAATTCAAGAATTGGGAGGATTTCAAAAGATCCTAATCTCTCTAGAGTGAATAAATCTACAGTTGGAATAGTAAATAGGGTTGAAATAGGAAGTTTTCTTGATGAATTCAAAACAGATATTTTAGGGAGTCTTAGTGAGAAAATAGACACCCTAAAATTACAAAATAAGAAAAGATATGAAAGTGATGCCTTATCTATATTCTGTCCTAAATGTAGAAAGAAACATGCCTTAAGAGAATTTCCTCTTGATTTAAAAATCATAGAGACCTATGTCATATGTACAGAAAATCATGAAACAAAGAAATTTCCTTCTATTCCAGGTCTTAAGGCTATTTTCTAAGAGGAAATAGACCAACACCAAGTAGATCATATTTTTTTTGTTTCTAGAATACCATGGAAAGGACCAAAAACTCAAGGTTTAAACACTCAGATGTATACTCAGCCCCCACAAAATAACTGGAATTCATCAATTGTGTGGCAGCAACCTTGGTATCAACCTCAACCTTGGACACAAGGAATGAAAAATTCTTATGTTAGATGTTCTCAATATCACCAATATCCATAATCTTATTCGAACTATCCACCACAACATTTTCCTCAAACCAGTCAGCAACCTCAATTTCCAAATCATAATCCACAACTCTCATTACCATTTCCACAAAGGCCAAACCACCTACTTGCTCAGCCACTTCCAAACCCAAACAATAAAAATTCACAACATATTTATAACATGGAGGGGAAAAATTTTCAGACTTATATGATAACTCCACTAGATCTTAATAATGTTCAACTTAGATCTGGTAGGATATTAGAGAATAAGTTTCCTTCTGTTGTTATTTAGGACAAAAATGATCACTCTGATGAGGATATTTCTCTTCATCAAGATAAAAATCTTCAAAAAAAAAATAATCATTCTGGAGAAGAGACATCTTTTTATCAGAATAAATATTTTCAAAATCAAACACAAGATAATCCAATAAACTCAACGCATATCATAGAGAAACCTTCGATATCTATACCAAAACCTCCTTTTCCTGAAAGATTACAAATTTATAAAGGGGTGGAAAAACAAATCATGTTTCCTAACTATGATATATTAGATGAATTGAAGAATGTTTGTATAATAATTCCTTTGTTCAAGCCATTAAATAAATTACAATCCTTGCAAAAACAATAAGATAATTGATTATAAAGAAATATGGAACAAAAACAAAGGAAGTAAATAGATACAATTAGTGGGAAAAATTGCAGATATCATGATGGGAAGAACAACCATACAGAAATATTTGGATCGATGAAGTCCCATTGTGAAAACACATATCAATGGTATTGAGATCCCAAACACATTGATTGACTTAGAGGCAACCATAAACATCATGAGTAAACAAACTATGGAACAACTAAAACTTCCAAATCTTACACCAACATTACTATAACAAGAAGATAGATCAGTAATCAAACCTGATGGTGTATTAGAAGAAATTTATTTATCCTTAGATCCTTGGGAATATCTAGTTGACTATATGATCTTAACCCCAAGAATAAATTAGGAGGACATCCATTGATTAGGAAGATCTTGGTTAGATACAACTGATGCTTTCATTAGTTTTATATCTGGTGATATGTTTATCTCTGATGGAAGTTCAACAAAGAAATTCACTTAATATCCTCCAACAAAGAAAAATTTAGTGTTAGCGCAAGGAGTCACTCCTTGACTGCATGAGGAGTAAGCCTTACACATCATAGTTCATTTCAAATTTTAAAAGGGTTGTTTGAGTCGTGGGATGGCTTCTCAAATATTTTGAAATGGTTTTTTTATATTCTTTAAGACTTTCATGCATTTGGCAATCTGTGGTAAGTATAAATTGTGTGGTTAAATTGGTAGTATAGGGATCAGAGTGTACAAATGGAGAAGATGGATAGATGATACCTATTCCTGGAAATATTCCTATCCTAAATTAGTCACACAGCTATGATGATGTGTAATAATCCCACTTTAGCACACAACTAAATGGAATATTAAATTTTGTTGTTTACACATAGAAGGTAAATAAATGGGTAGGGAGGCCCATACATTGTAGGAAAATGAATAAAATCCCTAATAGTATGAAGAGGGATATTCATAAGAGCTAGATTTCACACCCTTATGTGTGAAAGAGGACATTTGCATGGAGACAAGGTCAAGTTTGACCAAGTCAACAGCGCTGGGATAGGAGGTGCAGAACACTTTGAGAGACAACGCAGTATGAATGGGAGGAGGTTTATTTGGTGAAGGAAAACATAATGAGTGGGACCCATGGGGGGAGGGCTTTCACTTGTTTAAAAGGAGGGTAAGGCATCCATTCTTATTCATGTTATGTATTATTGATTTCCTGGTCTGTTCAGACTCTGTGCATTCTCCTGTTGTTTAACAGATTTGTAGTGCTGCTTAGCACAAGGATTTCTTGTTTAGGAATTCCTTCTCCTTTCAATTGAAGCCTCTTGAAGGAGCTTGCACTTCATTTCTCCACATCCAGGCTTGAGGCCAAGCTACCTCCTTCAGCTACAACGCAGTTTCTGTTGAGAGCTGGGTTGTGTTGCAAGGTGTTGTAGTGGAGGGTTGACAACACCACTTCCGGGGATTTTTTTTCAAAGGAGAAAGCTTTATTTCCTTTGTAACACCAGTGAGGAATATTCTGGAGCTTATTATAGATTTTTTCACTTGGACAACACATTCCCTTTCACCTACAACGCAGTCCCTTCTCTAGACTGTGTTATTTTCAGTGTGCAATTGGAGTAAGCGCTTGCAAGATTATTGGAGGGTGAGATCTTCAGTGATAGGATCAGCCTTTCACTTGATATATCCATTGGAGGATGTATATTCATCTGATGCATTGTGTGCAGTCATCTCCATACAGTTCCAGTTCTTGAGTTGCAGCTGCTACCCTACAACTTTGGCATTTCTGTAGTTTTGCATATTTCAGCTAATCCTTCCATGATTGACTTGGAATAGTATTTGGGAGCTTATATCTTCTCTCCCATTATTGTATGAGCCATATATATGTAGATCTATGATTTTTTTTATTCCCTGTAATAGTGCTCTATCTATGACTATGTAGTTTTGATCCATAGACATTCTGTTATGTAGCAGCATTCCACCTTTTGTACATGTATTCATGAGAGGCTTGTTTGCCTTGTTCATTTGAGTTGTATTGTACATGTTTGATACTGATTTACATAATAAAATGGATCCATGGTTTCCATGCATTTTGGTATGATGTTTTTCACTGCTATTTCCAGTTTGTGTTTAGATATTGCTGGATCTCCAATTTAGGAATACTATAACATATTCCTAACATTGTAGAAATTCCATATTTTGGGATATTCCAGTGGTATCAAAGCATAATATTGGCTTAGCCTGTGGAACTCAGCCAACTTGCTATCAAGAAAAGAGAAGATGAAGACTCCATTATGTGGAGAAAGAAAGGAAGATAGGCTTACAAAGCTTCTTCCAAGATTTGTACAGAGTATTCATGAAGATTTCAAGAAGATAAGAAGGGAGATGTATAAAGAATATCTAAGAGGGTTTGAAACTGAATCAAACTCTAGATTTTCTTATGGGTAGTGTGAGCATGCAGCCACACCCTGTGATGCACAGCGCAATCACATACCCAATTTTTCCATGAGAGAAAGGGAGGAAGAAGGAATGCCTAAAAGGGGAACTCTTAGTGGTTTCTTTCATGAATATGAATCTCAAAATTGGGAGTTTAGAGATCATATCACTTTCCCATAGTTTTGCAAGATCAAGGTGAGGAGGAGCAAGTAGCACAACATGGATAGATTTCTTCTGTCTACCTTTGATGGTTCACCTACATGTTCAACCAAGGCTTACGTGGAAGAGCTAGACACCTTTTTGCAGCAGCATCATATTTCTGAAGATGAAGCCATCATAGTAGCAGCACCGCATTTTGGAGGTAAGGCCTATGCATGGTGGATATTTGAGTCTTTTACTTTAAAGAATTAAAATACTTCTTCCTATGCAAGGTTCGTTAAAACAATGGTGGAAAATTTTGATAAGACAATTTTTTAAACACATGTGGTGAAGCAAAACAAATCTAAACAAACAAAGACTTTACATGTGATGGAGGAAACCATAAAACCAAAACCACTTCAGAAAACCATGGAAGAGGCTGATAACTTGCATCATCCTTTGCTAGAGGCAAGATCTTATCTTGTATGTTGGCACAAGAAGGCATGGAGATCCCTTTTTCAAAAGAGGATCCAATCATTGGGAGGTTACCCATTCATATTGAGGAGGCTGAGGGCAACAATGCTGCCATACCTAGAGTTGATCTAGCACCTCATGCAGAGGAAGGAGGAGCTCTTGCTCCAACTAGATGGATTCTTGTATCATTGCAAGGAATTCCCTAGGATCTCACATGTGGAGATCAAGGCACAACTCATGATTTACATGTGCCATTGATGATAGGGTGTGAACCTATGGAGATACAAGGAGGAGATAGGGAGGATGACCAGCATCATATGATGAGGAGCACACACCCTTGTCTATTTCATGAGGTTGATGCACCTAATAGGGAGACTGGATTGCGCAGTAAGAGTAGGAACAAGTTTGTCCATTTATATATGCAGTCTACTCTTGATGTTGATGTCTCATTGCCTGGAGACATCTCACGAAGGAGACCACCAGATCAGCATATGATGAGAGATGCTTCACATTTTGAGGCACCATTCATTGATTTCATAGGAGTAGAGATCTTGGGAGGCCACTTTACAGCGTTGAGAGTCTTGGGTAGACTCAAGGAGGAGAGAGGCATTCTCTCAACATCATCTTTACACACTCTCATTTCAGATTCTGCACTGTGGCAGAAGTAGCAAGGGAAGGATAGCAACCTTCCAACTTGCATCTTTGGCATGGGAGATGTCAAAGGATAGGATAACCAAATAACATATGTTCTTCATGAGAGATCATCAACACTGTCACTATGGAGGATAGATCCATATTGGAACTCCCAGCGGTTGGTGGAGTGTTCCAAGGATCTTTTCACTTGTATGATATTGGATGATCAGCATATGAGGAGATGCATGGATCATGTGGAGATGGAGGAGATACATAAATCTTTGGAAGAGTTAGCACAACCACCTCTTTTCTCTTTGAGGATGAGAGGAGACTCATCTATGAGCCACTCCATTTGTATGAGCAAGACATATGGTAAGGGTATTGTTTGTTTGCATGATGACTTGTATAATGTATATATGCATCCCTTAACTATATATGTGTAGGACTTTGTTCAAATGAGGAGCAATATTCCTTCTAGATCTCATGGTATACTTGAGGCCATAAGCAGTATTGGTGATGGTCACTCCCTAGGAGGACTTGGGGAGGTTCTATCTGTTGCAAAGCATGCTCACTTTGCACCATACACCATACGCTTTCTCCAAACTTGTGAGGAGATTGGGGTAGCAAGAAAATGGTGGGGAGGCCACCCATGATTTCATTTTCTATTGCAGTTGAGAGTCAAACTGCGTTGGCTACATTTGAGGGACCATTTTCCTTCTCCCTTGCTTCATATGGAAGCTAGCATGATTCTCCTTGTAGTTCCTTATGTTGTTGTTGTTCTTATTTTTATTTGGAGCATGATTGGGGGAGTGGCACATTGGTTGGATGTGTCCCTTGGGAGAGATATTTCCCACATTGTTTGCATTACATGTTCTGATGGGAGCATGAGAGAGTATGTGGGCACTACAACAAAACACTTGTTTCCATTTGAGGTGAGCGATATGATTGATGGGATGCCATATGATGGTGACTTCCAACTCATCACATATGAGATGATTTGGGCCAACATATTTCATAACGTTGGAGAAGATATCCTTGAGGATCTAGTCTTCTTCTTGCCACTTGAGGGCAACATTATTGTAGCCCAGGATCAACAGACACTCTAAAATTATCTTAAGTGGAGAGGAGGATAGCGTGGGGTAGGCTATTATATCTACCATGATCAGATTTTTAGCCCACCTATACTGCAGGAGCTCAAGGTGGAGGAGCATTTTCAGGAGTTTCCATGTTGGGAGGTAACTCATTTTGTATGGATGATTTCTTAGGGATGGGAGCTTCATATGGGGATGGTAGATCCCAACTCATATCAGACCTCATGCCTCAAGAAGGCCCCTCAGTTTTATCTTTGCAGTTGCTTGAGGACAAGCAACATTTGGGAGGGGAGGACTGTAATATTCCCACTTTAGCACATAGCTAAATGGAATATTAAATTTTGTTGTTTACACATAGAAGGTAAATAAATGGGTAGGGAGTCCCATAAATTGCAGGAAAATGAATAAAATCCCTCATAGTATTATGAATAAAAGGCTTTTTATTATATTCAGTCTTGAAGTAGACCAACATCCAACCTAGAAAAGGTATTTACAAGTGGTATATATAGCAAGAGAGGCACATAATCCATCTCTTATAAAAATAATGAAACATTAATTATAACATTACATAGGTGTCAAAAGACATTACAACCTTATCATATCAAAATCTAATAGAAAGGATAGATGGAGAAGAAAGAAGAGAATAAATTTGGGCTGAAATGCTGAGTGTGCTGTCATGCTGCCTATTTTTCTGCTGATTTATTTCCTTGTGTCCTGGGTCTTTAAATAACCATGTAGCTCCATTTAATAAGACCTCCAAAAACCTCATAACCACATTTCACCGTCACTTGTTATATCCATTTGGTTACGGGTTCTTATCCATCCTTAATTGGCTCGGAAAAATTCTCTAACATATGTCAAAATTTAGTTAAAATAGGTGTTACCGGAAATCCCGGTAAAAACCTGTAACTACGCAAAATTTGGAATGCTACAAGAATTTCTGGTAGTGCCCTATTTCTTTTACAAAAATATACAAAAAAATTTGGAAATCATGTACAGACTTATATTCCTTGACATCTTAAGTTGTTGTTTAAAATTATGACTGATAAGAAAAAAGGTACTTGTATCAAAAAAAATTGTTACCTTCTCTCTATGTGTGATGCAGCTTTAGAAAGCTTATCCATGTATTTTTTTCTGTCAGCAACTGATCTGGATCTAATTTCTCTTATGGCTAATTCCTTGATAGTGGATTTCTTGTCCTTATAACACTTTTGTGCTTTTCTTCTCTTTGAGGGCTCTGAGAGTTGCTCTGAAGGTGTTTTGTTTTTGTTTTTCTTCATGGATTTATTTGTCTTTGACCCTTCAGGTTTATCTTCAATATCAATGACCTTTGTCATTAGGCTTGGATTATGTAGAGCCTTGAACTTAAGCCTAAAATTGTTGTTGTCTCTGGTAGGCCTCTTTCTGGTATAAGAAAGATTTTTGGCTTCTTCTTTCTTCTTCTTACTCCTGATTTCATATCCAACATCCTTGAGGATTTCTTCATTTGATTATGTAGGTTGATACTCTTTCTGCAACTTCTGATGAATATGTGCTTCCGGAATTTCCAGTAGGACTTGCACTTTTTATTTATTTGCAGTTGTAGACCTTCCTCTTCGAGCTCTAGTGTAGACATTAGGAAAAGGAGGAACGTGGGGCACTATTTTCATAGATTTGGGTTTACTTGCTGAGGAAATCTCCCTTTTCCACTTTCTCTCAGCTTTAACTATAGAAAACTTTTCTTTCTTACCCTTGGCCTTCTTATATATATTTTATTTTTTGGCCTTTCTCTTTGTTCTTATTTTTGTAGGCTGAGGATGTGATTGTGAAACTGGAGGTGTAGGTATAGGTTGGCTTACCCCTGTAAACAAAAAGTGGTCCCAAGTTTGATTTCTCTTCCCCAACTTTTCTTCAACTAGAACTTTTATTAAAGCTTGATGATACAAGTTATACTCTAAAACATCAGTGTGAGTTTTAACCCTTGCTGACATCTTTGCCAAGATTTTAAACAAGAAATGTGGCAGATTTATTATCTTCATACCTGCAACATGAAAAAGAAACCTCATGTGATAAAGGAACACAACTATATACCTCCTTTCACAAGTGAGGTATATATTGATAAGATTAATATCTTTTTCCCAATAATTCTTAAGTTAGATACTTGAAATTCCCTTGGCCCAATTTGGATCTCTGTGTGCATATTTGAGGAAGTTATTGAGATCTCCTCCTGTGATAACTTGCCCTTTAAACAACCTTTCTCCTTCCTGTGGTAGGTTAAAGGCTTAAAAAATGGAGTCTTCAGAAACCTGCAAGGTAAGGCTATAAATTATGACTTCTTGTCCATTAAAAGAGTTATAAAACTATTGATCTACTCCTGAGTAAGAGCTCCCTAACATGGTGCATAGATAATACCACCCTAATTGGATAAAAAATATTCTTACCCTTGAATTTTCATCCACTAGGTCTGCACCCTCCGGCTCAATTCGATTTATTTTTCCACCTATTATATTCATATTAATGACTCTGTCTTTTGAAACTGATAGGTGACAGAGTTGGAGGATTTTTACCTTACAATTGTTACTTGTGTTCACCTTTGTAATCCTTTCTAAAATCTAGATTCCTCCTCAAAATACGACTAAAAAATTCGATCTTCAATAGCTAAAATTTCAAATGACAGGGATTTTGCTTTTTCGGTGGTTTTAAAACAAAACTATGGTTCATCACCCCATGAAAATCAACCTTCATCAGGGCAAATATCCCTCACCGTGATGTGCACCATGTGGTATCCATCATTACCTTCAGTTGGCTATGTATTTTCGTATGGAGAACTCCAACTGGCTTGAGACGAGTGGATCTGTGACTAAAAATCAACTCTGTTGTGTTGTTGTCAATTGGCAAAAATTTCCAGCATCATTGTTGTGCAACCAACCAAACATTTATGGCGTTAAGCGTGATGACCACAATCTCCTTCGTTCAAAAAAACACATACTTTGACATACGTCTAACTAACTTGGAGTTGACAGGCAGACGAAATTAATAGTTAAGTGCATTACTATAGGTTGACACATAGGCTTACCATATATCACAACTTGACTTGAACTAGTCTCACTACATATGATTTGGAATATTTAAAACAATATTTAAGGTGTATTTACACTACAACACATGGCTTGACCAAAGTGGATGTGCTTTCTCGCTTATTTTTTAAAAATAGAGTATGCTTCCAGAATTTTTGGCAGCATCGGAATAAAAATAAAAAGACAGAAATAGGAATATAACATATTGTATGAAAAGACTAAAACTGGCGCTTCTGGAATTTCAGGTAGCGACCAAAAAAGTTTAAAATTTTGAATTTTTTAAGTTTAATTATAAGAAAATAAAATATGAAATGGACTCATGACTTAGCAAAGCACTGTGCTAATAGATAGAAGTAGAAAATGAAGAATGGATGGATGATGAGAATGGAATACAACCTATTTTTACTATCTCACACATTAGTGAAGAAAATCAAATTCTAAATTCAATAGAAAATCACGAATCATCTTCACAATGTGATAATAGTCAAAATTTTCAGGGACAGTGTAATATTGAATACTTATCATCCAGAAAAATGTCTTAATATTCTATGGAATAATTTTGTAATTCTTTAATTGAAATTTTTCCAGGTAAAAATTTAAACATGAACAAAAACCTAGAAGAATTTCAAAAAGAAGAGTTAATAAAAACATTGCAAAAACATTCTTCTGCATATGCATGGGAATACACTAACATGAAAGGAATCAACCCTGAAACTTGCGTACATCATATCTATATTGAGGAGAATGTTGAGATTTTTTGGTGTTGGGGTAGCTTCATATGTGTTCTAGCTCCCAAAATTTGTGGAGGGACTAGAGTAGATGAGATCTCCAAGACCCAGAAAGGGATTTGAGAAATTCCATCTAGTTTGAGAGAAAATCAATTAATTAATATGTTTAATTAACGACCCTAACTCTAACTTAGGAAAATTAAAATATTAAAGGTAATTAATTTAAACTTGTGATGGAAATGACTTAAGTCATACGGATCAATATTTCTTTTAATCTTAGTCATCGAATCAATATTAGATCACGGTCATTGGTTTCCCAATGACAAAATTAAAAAGGAAAGGCTTGGGGTAAGTTGGAGTACACACACACAAAGGCAGAGCATTGAGACTAAGCTGGAATTCTAGGGCATGGTTTGCTAAGAATTCCTAGAAGTGTTTCAACTGTAGCGAGGGGTAGTATTGGATAAGGGGATGATCTGATCCCAGAGCCAAGAGCTAGCAAGAGGCAGAGAAGCGGTAGTGAGAGCAATGTAGAGAGAGATGTTGGAACCCCATAATTACAAGAATGGCAAGAATAAATACTGCAGGGGCCAAATCAGAACCACTTTAGAACCCTAGGACCTATCCTTCCTGGATTTAGAGAGGGATCTCTCTATATAAGTGTTTCAAAGATATATCTTTGTGCTTTTGTTAAGATATTAGGCTAGTTATGAAACTCTAAGAACTTTGTTTTGTTTTGGTTGGGAAGTTATTAATTGAGAAGGTCATTTTGAAGGGTGAAGGTGTGAGTAGATTGAGAGAATGTTTCAGCTGTAAATATAGGCCATGAGACAATATTAATCCATTAGGTTATGGAGTCACAAAAGGATCTAATTGTACAACAACTCTTTAAGGGTTTCCATAGGGCAAGTCATCTATATTAAAGGATCTTTTAGATTGATTTGTGGTGTGAAACATTAAGATTTTGTGAAGGCAGTAAAGATATAGTCAGTCAAGAATATTCTAGCTCTACTTAAACAAGAAAGCCTTCCAAAGTAACTGTTTGAATAAATCCAAAGGACAGGGCATACCATAGACTTCTTTAGGCAGACTTTTAATAGAGAAAACTTTTAAGACAACAATCCAATAATCCTAAGACTACTTTTAGATAAACAAAACATACAAGATAACAATGAGGGAAGTCTAAGATCAAACATAAATAATCTAATCTTACTTTGACATACTCTTAAGGGATCTTTCAAAGCAACCTTTTAAAGACTGACCAGAGGATAGGGCAAACCATAGACTTCCCTGGTTCAAACTCTACTTAGCATACTTGAAGAAGATATTTTAAGAAAAATATCTCAAGTTCTACTCGGAAGGACATGGGCTAACCAACATTCCTTGGTTATACTCTATTGAATCATTCTCAAAAAAACAAGCTGGATAAAACTAGAGGGCAATTAAGAATCCTCCAATCAAACCTTAGCAGAAGAAAACGTAAATATAAAGATTTTCAGAGGGAAATAGGGTACTTTTGACAGTAAATCCTAATCTAAAGTTCTTGTTCTTTATCAGAGAAAATGGAAAGAATGAAAACATAAGGGGAAAACAAAAACAGTGAGGAAAAACATCACCATTAACATAGATTAGGATCCTATGAATCAACTTGTTTTCTTGATGTTCAAACCAGTTACATACTCCAGCGTAGTGAGTCTTTACAACTCAAAACTTTCTCTTAGCAGCCTAGCACTCTTCAACTACTCAGCAGCTCTTCAATCCACTTCTTTTCTTGAGAAACTTACAGCAACTAACAATAACCCAACCCCTTACAATGAAGTCCTCATGTAGTATTTATAGATAAATGAGGAGGTGGGGTTGAAGGAGGACTCTAAATGTTCATTTATGATAGAGTAAAGGTTTTTTAATCTTTGAGGCCATGCAAGGCCCAAGGAAAAATGTGTTCAAGTCTAACTCTGCATAATGAATGTTACATTAACTTTTTGAACTACTTAGTTGAAATATTTGACTTTTAGGCTTAGTTGGTAAGCTGGCAATAACTTATGAACTGTCTTTTTGAAATATCTCTGACTGTAATAATTTCTGTGTATTTTTTAGATAAAATAGGCTTTATAGGTGGCATTTAGCCCTTTGATGAAGTAATATCTTCATGGTTTTAACATTCGAAGCTATCTTTGGGCTGATTTGCTTGGTTTAGCCATTAAACTGTGTTTTTAGGCTTTGATCTGCATTTAGGCCTTCTTAATCATTCTCGTTGTCTTTTCACTTTGCTGACTGTTTCATTCTTTGTCTTTGTCCTTAAGCTCTATTCTTTATCTTTTATCTTCTGATCAAACCTTTAATATTCTGCCTTCATTCTTTCATTAATCTTATTTGTCTTCTTATGCAGGGGTTCATTTGGTGCGTTTGAGGGTTTCTGTGATTGAATCAATGGTCATGAAACACTGATAAAACCTTTAAATCGAACCCTGAATCCCCTTTCTTCTTATCTGGTCTCAAAGATCGTCATCCTGAGACCAAGCCACTAATATTTCATGTGGGATGGCCTTTGGACTTGGCCGCCATTAAAACCTGGAACAAAAATGAAAAACATGAAAATAAAACCTGCGCTATTAGGTTTAACTACTTTTAGAGGATAGAGGAGGTGATGGAGCACTTGCAGAGGGAGGGAAATACACAGAGGAGAGGTTCCACGGATGGAACCAGGGGAAAGGATGAAATTTTGAAGTTTGGCACGAAATGGGGAAGGGAGGTTTTGTGCGAATTTGGGTGGTTGTCACATGGAGGTCGAGCAGTGAGTGGTAAAGGGCTAAATGCACATGATAACATAGAATGGACGCCACACATCCAGGCCAATACCGCCTATTTCACATGGAAATGGGCCATTAAATCCCAGGAACAGATTCCACGTGATATTGAATCTGCATCGTCAGATCTCAAGGAGTGAGACCAACGGCGTGGGTTGAGCACAAAGGCTGGGTGCAAGTTTGCTAGACAGGAATAGTGGAATACAAGTGGTGGAAAAGGATTGGACGGTGGTGGAATAGTGGGTAGTGGGATCGGTGATGGAGTAAGCTCCTTTGTCGGGTAGCATAATGGGAAAGGTGGGTGCTGGATAAGAGCTTTCGGATCGGGATGATAGATGGTGGAGACTTGCTTAAGGGAAAAGGTGAACAAGGGTATGCAGGGGTGAATAGAGGAGGAGGGGAGGCCTGAACGCCGTTGGATCAGGATGATCGATGGCTAAGATTGGTTTGGGGGGGAAATAATAGCGTGGGATGAAAATAAGATAGAAGGGGGCTTAAAGCAACATTGGAGAGGTGGTCTCGTGGGGAGTAAATGGGACTGGGGTTAGGATGGGAAAGTTTTAGGCTTAGAGAATGATTATGGACCTTGGGTCACATGAGGAAAGAGAAGAGGGTTGAAGCCCAAAGGGGCTTAAGGCCTTGTGTTACAAATAATCATATTTAGGCATACAATAGGGGTTTTCAAGCCATTTTGAGGATTCCGATAGGGTGGAAGAGGGTATTTCAAACCAAATAAGGAGGTTTTATATGGTTTCTGTTAGGTCTTTGTAGTTTGCAAGATTGGAAAGTAAAAACGCTGCAGAGCCTACATCAAAACCACTTTGGAATCTGGGGACCTAGCCATCCTAGATTCAGAGAGGGATCGCTCTATGTAGATGTTCAAAGATATGATCTTTAAGGCTTGAGATATGATATTAGGCTGGTTATGAAGAATAGAGTTTTTGTTTGTTTCTGTTGGGCAAGGATATTATGAAGATGAAGGAAGTTTGTATGAAGGGTGAGGTTGTGAGTAGGTGAAGAAATGGTTCAGCTGATAAGATAGGCTAGGAGCAGCATCAATCCATTGGGCTATGGAGTCATAAGAGGATTTAATTGCACAACAAGGTTGAAGAGTGGTCCATGGGGCAAGTCATCTATGTCAGAGGATCTCTTTAAGTTGATATTATGGAATGAAACAATAAGAAATGAAGTGAAAGAAATAAAACACATGAAGAAACAAAGAACAACCTAAGATCAAGTAAGTTCTTTGAAACTATCCTGCTTTTGGCATGCACTTAAGGAAAGATACAAAAGTAATCTAAGATCAGGTAAGTACTTTGAAACTAGCCTGATTTTGATTTACTTTCAAGAGAAAACATTTAGAAAACATAGAATAGCTTAAGATCAACTAAAGACTTTTAACTTAGCCTGCTTTCAACATATTCAAAGGGAAAACAATCAAGATAAACACAAAAAGTAGTCTAAGATCAAGTAAGTACTTTGAAACTAGCCTGGTTTCAACATACTCTTAAGGGAACTTTTCAAAGCAACTGTTCGAGAAGGAACTAGAGGACAGGGCTAACCATAGACTTCTCTAACTCAATCTGCAATTAGCAAACTTATCAAGAACATTCAAAGACAAAATCTCAAGTTGTACTCAAGAAATATGGGCTTACCAACACTTCACTGGTTATACTCTATTGAATCACCTCCAAATTAACAATCAACAGAAAATATAAAGGATAAATATTTTCAGTGAGATTTAGGGTACGTCAGAATTAAATCCTAATCTATATTTGTTGTTCTTTATCATAGAAAGATGGACAGAATGAAAACATAAAGAAAGATGACAATCACAGCAAGAAACACATCACCATTGACATAGACCAGGATCCCATAAATCAGCGATTTGTATTTGATGTTCAGACCAGTTACAATTTTCAAGTCCAATGGGCCTTTACAGCTTCAAACTTCTCATCTCAACTTATGTGTCTTCAATTACTAATAGAGCTACAACAGCTTCAAAAGCTATTTACATGCAACAAATATCCAGAGACCAACCCCTATACTGCCTTCTACAGAAGTATTTATAGAAGAAAGAGGAGGTGGAGTGTAAGAGGGGATCATTAGTTCAATTAATATAGAGTAATGGTGTTTTGACCTTTGGGAGGCCTAAGCGAGAATATTTCGAGTGCTCATCTATGTTTTAATGATTTTAAATTAAATTTCATCAACCTTAGTTACTATTGTTGACTTTAGGGGCTTTGGTAGGCTGATCATAAATTTTGAGCTGTATTTGGAAAAAGATCTCTATTTGTGCCTTAATTGTGCCTTGTTTTGATGTAATTAGGACTGCAGGTGGAAGAATAGGTTGATGAGGAAGTAGTAGCCTCTCCGGTTGGCGTGCAGAGGCTTTCCTGGCAGTCATTGTTTTTCACGTAAAGCCGGTTGCTTGTGTCTGTGCCTTAGGCTTCATTAAGCCTTTTTGATCATCTTCATCTTCAACTATGCTTTATCCTTCTAAAACATATATTTTTTGGGTATTTGTTATATTATTTACATGACTAATCACGCCCGGGGGGGCGATAGCCCCCCCTTGCACTAGGCACAATGGGGGGGTCATAGGGGGGGCGGTAGCCCCCCCTTTCTGGGTCTAGTGTAGCACCCCGGAAAAAAAAATTGGTCTTTAATTTCCAGTGGGTGGTCCACGCCCATGGTTTTTTGCATGGTTTTGCACATGGTTTTGGGGTATGATGGTTTTTGGCCCCTGGTATTTTGTAGATTCGGTCAAGGGAACTATGGTTATGTTCTAATCCAGGGTTAATGGATTAGGGTTTATGTATGCTTCAACATGTATATATATGTGTTGTAACACTAAAAGGAATATAATGAAATATCAAGCTGGTCATCCCGATTTGGGATCCAGGGGAAAATCTTTGTGTTTATCTGTTTGATGTTTTATGCTCTCACTATTGTTTATTTTCTGTTATAAGATTCATGTGTAGATAATTTCTATTTAGGGTTAAAAACTACATTTGGTATCAGAGTTTTTTCGGCTTCAAGGGGATGCCTTTGTTGTTGAGGGTTTTTTGCTCGGGCCTGAGGTAGACCCTGTTCAGTGGGAGATATGTGGGATCGATTCTTGCGGTGAAAGAAGATGGCGAGTGGCGGAGAGATAGAGATCGAGAAATTTAATGGTCAGAGTTTTGAGTTGTGGAAGTTCAAGATGGAGGATCTGCTAGTGGATAAATTTCAGTGGATCGCGGTAGATCCAGGTACTAAACCAATGGTAATGTCAGATGAAGACTGGAAGAAACTAGATTGGAAGGCTAAGAGCATAATACGGTTGTGTGTCTCAGATTCAGTATTGTTGAATGTATCTGGGGAAGCTATGGCGAATAATTTGTGGGAAAGAATTGGGACTTTGTACCAATATAATTCTCTAGTGAATAAGTTTTTCCCACGAAAAAAAATGTATAACCTGAGGATGAAGGATGGAGACTCGGTGACAGAGCATTTGAACACCTTCAATACTATGGTAAGTCAGCTGTCATCTCTTGATATTAAAATCTCAGATGAAGATAAGTGCATCAGTTTATTGTGTTCTCTACCAGACTCATGGGACAGTCTGGTCATTTCAATAGGTAGCAATACAACTACCTTGAATTTTGATGACATTGTCTCAGCCTTGTTGTCGGAGGAAATGAGACGGAGAAATATGGAGGGCCAGAATGGAGATGCCTTATCGGTACGAGAAAGGTCCCAAAACAAAAACAAGAATAAGGTTTCGAGTGGGAGATCCAAATCTAGAGGGAGATCTAAATCTCCTGGAAAGTTTGTAAAGGTATGCTGGAAATGCGGAAAGGAAGGGCACTACAAAAGGGAGTGCAGATTTAAAGCTCCCGAGAAAGGAAAGGGATCTAATGATGCTCCTTCTGCAGAGGAAAAAACCACCTCGGATGAAGGTGGGGATGTGTATTTGGCTTCTTCTTCAAATACACATGTAGATCATGATTCATGGTTGATTGACTCAAGTACATCCTTTCACTTCACTCCCCATCAGGAGTGGTTATGCGAGTATGAGAAATATGATGGCAGTGATGTCTTCCTAGGGGATGATAGGAAGGCTAGAATCATCAAACATGGAAAGGTGAAGCTGAAGCTGCAAGGTGGAAGGATTAGAACACTTCCTGGTGTTCTGCATATTCCGGCATTGGCTAGAAATCTGATTTCTGTAAGCAAGATGGATGATGCAGGTGTAAAAACAGTGTTCGAGAAAGATGCATGCAGATGGTTCGGGGAGCACTGGTATTAATGTGGGGAGCTCGGACTGGAACTTTGTACAAGCTACAAGGTAGCACTATTATTGATGGGTGTAATAGTTCTGTCGTTCCTGAAAGTGGAGTGGAAAGCCTAGTTGTCTCTGGAGAAAACACCATGCTATGGCATCAAAGGCTTGGACATATTGGAGAGAAGGGCCTTCGGCTACTGCATAGAAATGGTATGGTAGAAGGTATGTTTAATTGCTCTCTGGATTTCGATTTCTGTGAACATTGTGTATATGGGAAGCAGAATTGGGTGATTTTTCCTTCTGGTGCTAAGAGGGGGAACAAGATATTAGAACTTGTGCACAGTTATGTGTTTGGACCTGTGTCAGTTCCATCACTGGGAAAGTCTATGTACTAGGTTTCATTCATAGATGACTTCTCAAGGAATACATGGATATATTTCTTGAGGAATAAATTTGAAGCTTTTGACAAATTTAAAGAATTTAAGGCTCTGGTGGAAAACCAGACAGAGAAGAAGATAAAGGCACTAAGGACAGATAATGGTGGGGAGTTCTGCAAGAAGGAATTTGAAGAGCTCTGTAAGAAGTGTGTTATAGCATAGCAGAAGACTACTCCATACACACCTCAACAAAATGGATTTGTAGAAGGAATGAACAGAACACTGATGGAAAAGGAAAGAAGCATGCTTAATGGTACCGTGTTAGGACAAGAATTCTGGGCAGATGCAGTGGAGACTGCATGTTATCTGGTTAATAGATCACCTTCATCAGTGTTGGAGGGTAAGACTCCACGTAAGGTATGGACTGGTAAGAAACCCTCTCTTTCACATCTAAGGGTATTTGGATGTGATGCATATGTACATGTTCCAAAGAAGAAAAGGACCAAGTTGGATAATAAATCTGAAAGGTGCATCTTTATTGGGTAAAAGGATGGTTTAAAGGGTTACAAGCTTTGGAACCCAGAAACAAGGAAGGTTGTATACAACTGAGATGTGGTATTTAGAGAAGTAAATGATGTTGTTAAACATGAAGTCCTACCAAAGGAACCTGAGAAGATAGATTTTTAGCTAAAGGAGGATGAATCAGACTCTACAACAGAAGAAGACTCAGAAGATGAAGAGCCACAAACTCCAGCTATTAGAAGATCAGTTTGGGAAAGAAGGCAACCAGAAAGGTATAGTCCATCTACTTTCTGTTCAGGTTCTACCTTAACTATAACTGATGATGATCCTAGAACCATCAGGGAGGCAGTAGATTCAGAGGATGGAAAACTCTAGAAGGAGGCCATGGTTAATGAAATGGCATCCTTACACAAACCTGAGGCATGGCATCTGGTGGAGTTGCCGGCTGGAAGGAAGCCCATCGGGAGAAAATGGATTTTTAAGAAGAAGATGAATGTAGAAGGCAAGGTGGAGAAATACAAAGCTCAATTGGTAGCAAAAGGTTATTCCCAGGTGCTAGGAATTGATTTCGGTGATATTTTTTCTCTTGTTGCCAAAGTTACATTTATTATATTACTTTTATTTGTTGTTGCTACATTTGATTTTGAGATAGAACAGATGGATGTGAAGACAGCTTTTCTTCATGGGGATCTAGAAGAGGAGATATGCATGAAGCAATCTGAAGGCTTTATGGTGAAGGGTAAGAAAGAACTGGTATGTAGGCTGAAGAAGTCTCTGTATGGGTTAAAACAGTCACCAAGGATGTGGTATCATAAATTTGATACCTATATACGGGGACTTGGCTTCACCAGAAGCAAAGAGGATCATTGTGTTTATTTTAAATTAATTCATGACCGTGTTATTTATTTGGTCTTGTATGTGGATGATATGCTGTTGATTGAAAATGACAAAGAAATTATCCAAGATTTGAAGACCCAACTGTTCTCCAAATTCGACATGAAGGATCTTGGTGCTGCAAACTATATTTTGGGCATGGAAATTAAGAGATATCGGGAAAAGAGGAAGCTCTGGTTAAACCAGAGGAAGTATGTCAATACTATATTGCATAGGTTCAATATGCAGGATAGTAAACCGGTGAATGTTCCTATTCCTGTAGGTGTAAAGCTGTCTGCTGAATAATGTCCAAAGACACAAGAAGAAGAGGATGATATGTCCCATGTTCCATATTCAAGTGTAGTGGGTAGCCTGATGTATGTAATGGTCTGTACTAGACCAGACATTGCACATGTAGTGGGATTTTTGAGCAGGTTTATGTCAAACCCAGGAAAGGAGCATTCGACTGCAGTGAAGTGGGTTTTCAGATATTTAAGTGGCACTAGTGATTATGGCTTGTGCTACCAGGGAAGACCAGGATTGGAAAGAATGTTGGAAATTCGTGGTTTTGTTGATGCAGACTGGGCTAGAGATCTGTACCAAAGAAGATCTACAAGTGGGTATGTGTTTAGCCTATTTGGAGGAGCAGTCAGTTGGATGAGTAAAAGATAGTTTGTAGTGGCTCTTTCAACTACAGAGGTAGAATACATGGCAGCCACTCATGCAAGAAAGGAGGCAGTTTGGTTGCAGAGATTGTGTTCAAGTATGGGGTTGGTACAACAAGCTATAAGGATAGACTGTGATAACCAAAGTCCAATTTTCTTAGCTAAGAACCCTTCTTATCATTCAAAGACAAAGCACATTGATGTTCAATATCACTTTGTTAAAGATATGGTTGAGGATAAAAGTGTGCTTTTGGTAAAGGTGGACACTTTGAATAATTTTTTAGATGCATTGACGAAGTCTGTGAGCACTCAGAAGTTCTCTTGGTGTAGAGAAACAATGGGTGTTGAAGAATTGGTCCAATGACTAAGCTCTCTTGTGGCGTCCTGTGGAAAGAAAACAACAAGTGAGAGAATGTTGGGTATGTGTTATATTCTTTCCATGACTAATCATGCGTGGGGGGGTAAGAGGGGGAGTGATAGCCCCCACTTTGTGCTGGGCGCAATGGGGGGGTTACAGGGGGGGCGGTCGGCGCCCATGGTTTTGTGCATGGTTTTGCACATGGTTTTGGGGTATGATGGTTTTTGGCCCCTAGTATTTTGTAGATCTGGTCAAGGGAACTATGGTTATGTTCTAATCCAGGGTTAATGAATTAGGGTTTATGTATGCTTCGGCATGTATATATATGTGTTGTAATACTAAAACGAATATAATGAAATATCAAGCTGGTCGTCCCGATTTGGGATCCAAGGGAAAATCTCTGTGTTTATCTGTTTTATGTTTTATGCTCTCGCTATTGTTTATTTTATGTTATAAGATTCATGTGTAGATAATTTTTGTTTAGGGTTAAAACCTACAAGATTAAAACTATTAATCTTCAATCTTCTGCTTTAATCCTCTAACTCTGATCTTCTGTATTGTTGACTGCACAGGTTGTTGGGTTTTACTAATCTTGAGGGTTCGCTCATTTGGCCAAAGAATGCTTCGTAGACCGAGACATGGAATTCATCCCCTCCTCTGTCCTTTTTCGCAATTGACTTGTGCTACAGGGTCATCACCCTATGTGTTTATGTCACCCTGGTGACTGTGGGAAACTTGATCAACACCACCATTAAAACCTGTAATCAACACTAAAAATATTATAAAAAACTTGTGTATAGGAATTTCAACTGCTTCGGAAGCTTGGTGAGTGGTGGAGGAGTGGTGAGGAAGAATCATGGTTGCAGTGGAAAGAGGGTCGAAACCGTCGCAAAGGGTAGAACCATGTTCGAATTCAAAATATGGCATGGGAGTGCGAAGAGTGGTTTTATGAAAACCGTGAATGGTTTTCGCATGACCCTCGGGTGGTAAGTGGTTTTGCCCAGAGGGAATGTGATTCCATACACTACACGACACCTGTATTTTGGAAAACCACTGGTATCGCATTATTTTGGAGTGTTAAACTCTGGGAGAAAAAATTATGCGATATGTTGCTACAACTGTTGGATGAGAGGGATGAGATCCGACGGTGCGGATCGTGCGCGATGGAGAAACTGCGCGGAAAAAGAGCGAGTGGGATCCATGTGGTGGCTTGTAACTGGTGGAGTCATTTTGAAATGGATGGTATACCCTAGTGGAGTTGGATCATCGGGTTGGATGGGGACCGTTAGATCTATAAGATCTACGGCGGAGATTGCATCGAGGCATCGTTATCGGTGGTTGTGAAGGATGGGGGAACTTGGACACAGAGGATGTGATGATGGAAGGGCCGTCGGATCTGGGTGAATGGATGGCCATGATGAAATCGAGGATCATTGAGGATACACGCTGGGGTCTAAGGCGCCAAGGAAAAACCGATGCAATAAGCAATGGGGGTTCAGTGTTGGCCGTTCGATCATTGAGAGGGAAAGTTGAGATGTGATCGAACTCATCGCATCGGCGGAAACAAACACAAGGTGAGAAATTGGACAAGGAGATCTTGCGATGCAATGAGGCCTTAAGTGCTTGGTCATAGCGCGTGGTTTCATGAAAAATGAGGGGGCTAGGGCTAAGCCGAAAGGCACTTAAGCCTTGTTTGTTTGAAGAATGGGTTTTTAGCCTGAAAAGTTGGGTTTTTTAGGCTTTTTTGGGGGTTCCGATAGGAGGGAAAAGGGGGCTTCAAAACTAATAAAGGAAATTTATTCATTTTGAAGGGAAAAACGAAGGGTAAAAGGGGATTTTCAGAGGTAAATGTAGGATAAAATGGGTCAAAATGAGTGAATAAAATGATGAAAAAGGGGTTGTTCAGGGAACAATTTTGAAGGGGTTAGTAGGTGTAACTTGGTTTTCTTTTAATGAAACAGTTGTGAAGATTACTTACAAAGTTCAAACAGCACAAGAAGACTTCAAGAATGAGCAGTTTTTCATGAAAACAATCTCTTGAAGGCTTAGGACTTATTTTTAGCCATCATTTGCTCAGTCAAAAATTTACTGATGGCTAATAATGGCTCCACTTGGGGATGGAAACTCCTTGGAGGTGTCAAGAATCTTTAGAATTTCATCTCTGGGATGTAGACCTATGCCTTTATCCATTGAAAATTTTTCTTCTTTGATCATGCAGCTTTGAAAGATGATCAATATTTATATCAAAAAAAGTTATTTCCCAAACAACTACCTACACAACCTACTTCCTAACAATTTTTCTTCAGCAGGTGCATTTGGACTTGCAGATCTTGAACATCAACATTTTATTCTTTTTGAAAACAGGAAAAACTAATCTAAGTATACCCTTATTTCTTCCATGAGTTCAGATTAGATTGTTGAACTCATAACTTCTCTACCTAAGCTACTATCTGCCAGGATTAGACTATCTGGCATATTTTATTCTCTATTTTTCTAAAACAGAAATTTAAACATAGCCAAACCTGGATTAGGCTGTTTGATTTGCTATGGGTCCATGGCATAAAAAACAAGCTACACACGGACTTTATTTTTCAGAAATTTTAAAACAAAATTGTGAAGGCTTAAGATCCGAGAAATTTTTAAAACATCCTTCAATCTTTTTGTAGCTCTGATTTTGATCCTTTTGAGTTGTTCTTTTCTTCCTTTGGTTCAGATTTTGAGCATATTAGAACCAATATTTCATCAATCTTATAGGTTCATATTTTCAGTTTGTTTGAACCATTGTTTTCTATCCTAATTTAATCTATTGATAAGCCAAGATTAAACATTTTGGCAAATCTTCTTTACCAACCTATCAACATGAAAATTAAAATCTATCTTAGTCATGATTAGACTGTATGACTAAAATAATAGAGTTTTTATCTAGTAGTGGCATTTAAGCTTGCACACTTTTAGATTTTCTCTTTTTGGTATGGGGTGTTAGCACCCAATCTGAACCTCAGGCTGAAAAAAGGCAAATCAGGGTAACAACTAAACCACGCTCAGCCTTGTAGCTAGCCCTACAAGGACAATAGGGGGCTCTCTCCGTAGAATCGATATTCAATAACACGATAATAAACTGATTTTAGGCTAGATATATGACTATGAAAAGGGTTTTGATAAATGACTGAATTTTTAGGGATGTATGGGACAAAAGGACAGCATGAGCTGAGGAATTAAATCAAGGACATAGGATATTTCATGTGGCAAGGCAAAGGTGAGGTTAACAATCAAATGAAATAAGGCTAAATGGGAAGCGAATACCAAAGGCCGTAGAGCTTAAATTTAAAATGAAGATATCAAAAAACAAAAAAAGAGAATAGGATTGGATTGCCTATTTGTCTTCATAATTCAAAGGGATTTACGTTACGTTGGTTATCACAAGAATTGAAAGGGAAATGGTAAAAATGGTAACGTTGATCCTTCTTATCGTATGGATGGATCTTTTCCTATCTTCATGATTTCGCCTGAAACAACTCCCTTTCTCTGCCGATCTATATCCTACGAATTTGTTCTATTTATTGTAAATTCCAATCATTTGTAAAGGATCTGAGTTCTGGGAAAAGTGTGGAAGAAAAACTCTACGCTCCATTGTACAGTATTGGCAGGGAATTAATAAAATGATGCAGCTCTGATTTGTGGGATTCATGTGGTATGAGTTTTAGCATATGTTTCTCTTCTGTGTTTCATACGTACATTGTTATGTTTCATCATTCATTTATAAACATTTCTAGTTGAATGTTTCCAAGTTAGAAAGGTAGAATCCATCTTGTATGCTCTTCCTTGGGGACTCGTTCATACTCAGTGTGTTTTCTTCTGTTTGAAAAGGATCCATGTATTATGCCCTTTTCAGCTCCTCAACAGTCTTTCCATTTCACCTTATTTCAATTTGATTGCTAAACCTCCTGCCTTCCTTGCCCCATGAAATATCCTGTGTCCTTGATTTAATTCCTCGGCTCATGCTGTCCTTTTTGTCCCATACATCCCTGAAAATTCAGTCATTTATCAAAACCCTTTTCATAGTCATATATCTAGCCTAAAATTAGTTCATTCTTGTTTTATTGAATATCTATTCTACAGAGAGAGCCCTCTCATGTCCCTGTAGGGCTAGCTACAAGGCTGAGCGTAGTTTAGTTGTTACCCTGATTTTCCTTTTTCAGCCTGAGGTTCAGATTGGGTGCTAACATCTCTGGCAACCATACTGGGGAACACATTACAAACTTTTTTCATGGAAGATTTATCACCCCAGTAATATTTTTCTTGTAAAGTCTTGATGATGATATTTCAGAGTTTTCTAGGCTGATATAAATATTGTACAGTAGTAATTTGACCACACTGGCTTCAAGAAGATATACAAGGGCTAACCCTGATCCAAATCCTCCCCCTGTGTTTGAAAATCCAAATCTTATCCCAAGAATAGTTAGAAGACAAGAGGGATCGCTAAATCCTACACCTATTCTCAGGTCCCATACTTGGCCTAGTGAGTGGTTTTTTGTAGAAGAGCTTTCTTTTGATGAGAATTTTGAGCTTTCTTTGTTTAGAAATAAGTCTGAAACTTCACTTGAAGACACGGTTTTAGATCCGGAGTTTCTTGTAGATATTGAAGTTCAGAAAGAAAATTCTTCCATTGATGACTACATTTTGAATTCACCTCAGTCCATCATTGCAACTTATATTCCTGAGCCTTCAGAATCATCAAGAGTATCATTCCATCCTCCTGATTCATCAGCATTCCCATCAATCAATTCCTAGTTTTCATCTCCTCCATCAACACCTACCTCAAATTCCAGCACTACAAACGCTGTGGTAAATCCTCCCAGAATTATGGCTGCCCGGTATGCACCCTTGGTTTTACCTCAGGTTCTCAATGATATGCCTGCTAATTATCAGAGTAAAATTACTATCTTTGATGCCACTCAGGGCATTACATCCTAGCAGCATGTTGACAAGATGAATGACTTTTTTGACTTGCATGAAGTGGAAGAGGAAAATGTAGCTACCAGGTTGTTTGTTCAAAGCTTCGGAGGTGAAGTGAGAAAGTGGTTCAGAGCTTTACCAGCAGGCTCTATTCACACTTTACAGGAATTACACACACAGTTCTTAGACCGATGGGAGGTGAAAAGGAATCCACAGCAAATTCTGTCTGAATATGAGAATATTAAAAGAAATGCGGGTGAAACGGTGCAAGACTATTGTTTTAGATTCAATACGGTATACAATGCTATTCCAGCTAATCTCAAACCTCCTGTCGATTCAGCTATGCTGAGGTTTCCGGATGGTTTTGATGCCGATATGGCATATCAACTACGTGAAAGAGATCCACCGTCACTTGAAGAAATACAAAAGATGGCAGTAAGCGTCGAAGCAAATCTGATGGCTAGAAGAGCGCGAGCTAGAGCTGAAAAGAAATTCGTGGTGAAAGAAGAAGCATCCCCTTCGGACAACAAAATGGACACACTAATTCGTACAATGGAAAGGATGGTTGATCGATTAACAATTTCGGACAAACCGGAACCCCAAATAAGAAATCTGAATTTTAGAGGTCAACAGCAGCCACAATTCAGAATTAGACAGAGAGAACAGAGGGCGCAGGACCAAGCGGCACCACAACAGCAGATTAGAATGCCCTTATAGCAGAACTACGTGCAAGGGACTGACTCAGATGACGATGGTCCCCTGTTCAAAACTAATCATTTTTTCACAGCTGATGGTGCGCCCATTTTCCTTATAGAAGATGAAGAATACATAGTGGCGACTCCAGACATTCAAGGGGATGAAGATTTCATTTTGGCAAACGAGGTGGTGTTAGAAGAAGAATATGATGACTACCAGAGAGGCTATATGAACGCGCTGTCAGCCCAGAAAAGGCATTATTCTCTAAGGAACAGAAACGTCACAATCAGTCCCATTCAAAGGAGAAAGGAACTCCGGATGAAAGACGAGGCACAGAAGAAAGGGACAGAGCCGGTCAATACTTCATACAGCAAAGCACCCGCAGTTACTAACACAACAAATGAAAAAAGCCAGCAGAGCATAGTGAAGGAGCAAACGGAGAAGAAGGAACCTCCGGTCAAAGAGGTAGAAAAAGCCCCCTCCTTTAATTTAGAAAGTGAAATTTCCAAGTTGAAAGTGTCTGTGCCCCTAACTGAGTTAGTGAAGAATAGCATATATAAAATTCAG
>JAXQQM020059179.1:0-41332 GCA_034641835.2 Pinus albicaulis
AAATGGAGGAACTATAAATTTCTCTAGAAAATGCCATAATATCAAGCTAACCATGGGGTAATATGTATTGACTAGTCCAATGCTTTCCATTCCTATGGGAGGTGTTGATGTTGTACTAGGAGTACAATGGTTACAATCTTTGGGGAGGGTAGCTTTTAATTTTCAAGAACTTTTCTTGAAATTTTTTTCAGAAGGAAAGGAAGTTGAATTACGAGGTATTGTAGGGAAGCCAGGAAGGATAATAAGCTCTAATGTCATGACAAAGCTTCTAAAGAAAGAACAACGAGGCGTAATTGCACGATTATGCTCACTAGAAGTTCCAACATCAAAATCATCTATTTCTGCAGATCTCCAACAAGTCTTGGACAATCATTCCAAGGTGTTTGAAACTCCCAAAGGACTCCCACCTATTCGTGATCATGATCATGCTATTCATTTGATTCCAGGTAGTGTTCCTCCAAACATCAGGCCTTATAGATATCCTTACTTCCAAAAGAGCGAAATTGAACGTATGATTGCAGAAATGTTAGAGGCGGGTATAATTCAACCTAGTCAAAGTTCTTTCTCTGCTCCTGTAGTATTGGTACACAAGAAGGATGGATCATGGCGAATGTGTCCAGATTATAGGGAGCTCAATAAGCTCACCATTAAAGATAGATTTCCCATTCCTGTGATTGATGAATTATTGGATGAATTACATGGAGCAATTTATTTTACCAAGTTGGATCTTCGTTCAGGATATCATCAAATTAGAATGAAGACTGAAGATATTCCAAAAACAACATTTCGAACTCATGAGGGTAATTATGATTTTTTGGTCATGCCTTTTGGCCTTACCAATGCACCTTCTACATTTCAAGGGTTGATGAATTCCATTTTCAAACCCTTCCTTAGAAAATTTGTGCCAGTATTTTTTGATGATATACTAATCTACAGCAGTTCTTGGAAGGATCATGTTGAACATGTTGACAGGGTGCTCAAACTATTGCAGGAGAAACAATTATATGCAAAAAAATCCAAATGTTTCTTTGGAGTACAAGAGGTGGAATATCTGGGTCACATTGTATCTCACGAGGGTGTTAAAGTATACCCTAACAAAATTAAAGCCATTAAGGAATGGAAATTTCCCACAACCATAAAGCAGTTGCGAGGATTTCTCGGGTTAACAGGGTATTATCACAAGTTTGTTAAGAATTATGGGAGAATAGCAGCACCTCTAACAACATTATTGAAGAAAGATGCATTTTCATGGACTCCTGAAGCAACTAAGGCCTTTGAACATCTTAAAGAGGCAATGTGCCTAGCACCTGTCTTAGCTACGCTAGACTTCACAAAAACCTTTATTGTGGAATGTGATGCCTCAGGAAATGGAATTGGTGTTGTTTTAATGCAAGAAGGAAGACCTATTGCTTTTTAAAGCCGTCCAATCAAAGGAAAGTATTTACAGAAAGCTATTTATGAGAATGAAATGTTGGCAATATCATGATGAACTAAATAAATGGCGACCTTACCTAATGGGAAGACACTTCAAGGTAAAAACTAATCATGAAAGCTCTAAACAATTTTGGAACAAAGACTATCTTCAGAAGAGCAGCAAAAATGGGTCACAAAGATGTTGGGTTATGAATTTGAAATAATCTACAAAAAAGGGAAGCTAAATGTTGTTGCAGATGCACTCTTAAGAAAGAATGAAGAGGTGGAAGAATTACTTTGTGCCATTTCTATTATCCAACCATATTGAATAACCAAAGTAAGGGATGAATGGAAGAATGATGAAGAAGTGTGGACACTCATTCAAAAGTTGTAGCAAGATCCTAGTACATCTGATACATTTAGTTGGAAAAATGATTCCTTATGGTACAAAGATCGCTTATATATTTGTAAGAATTCCCAACTAAATGAAGATTTCCTTTTGAATTGCACACTTCACCTTTAGGAGGACACTCAGGATTTTTAAAAACTTACCACAGGGTGAAGAAAGATTTTTTTTGGGATGGCCTTAAATCTGATATTCAAATTTTTTTGGCGGAATGTTTGGTTTTCCAGCAGAACAAAGTGGAGACAATTAAGACCCTGAGACTTCTACAACCTTTATCCATTCCAAGTCAACGTTGGGAGGAGATTTCAATGGATTTTATCACAGATTTACTGAAGTCCGAAGGCAAGAATGTCATCATGGTGGTAGTTGATAGACTTACCAAGTATGCACACTTTTATACACTTATCTCATCCATTTAAAGGTACAATTACTAATACATTTACATCACACCAAAAGTTACGGAACCCAAGGGCTATTAGTTTAAAGAGATCCCATTTTACCGGAAATTTTTAATAGAGTTATTTCTTTTCAAGGTACTCATTTAGCTCATAGCTCATCTTATCATCCTCAATCCGATGGTCAAACAGAGATAGTGAATAAATGTTTGAAAGGATATCTTCGTTTTTTTTATCTGAAAATCAAACACAATGGGTCATGTGGTTACCTCTCGCTGAATGGTGGTATAACACGTCCTTCCACACTACAAAAAAAATGACCCCATTTATGGCACTTTATGGATATCATCCATATTCCATCACATCTTCTTTAAGATAAAATTATAAGGTTCAAGCAGTGGAAGATCACATCAAGCATCGATAAGGATTTCTCCAACTCTTAAAGGATAACCTAAATTTAGCACAAAATTGAATGAAACAACAAGTAGATCAACATTGCAACGAGAGAAGTTTTGATGTAGGAGACTGGATATTTTTACCACTACAACCATACAAACAAATGTTCCTCAAGCAAGCTAAGAAGGATAATAAATTATTTCCAAAGTACTATGGTCCTTGCAAGGTGTTGCAAAAGATTGGTACTATGGCATACAAATTGGAGCTTCCTGCTTCTTCGCGAGTGCATCTAGTTTTCCATGTTTGATGCTTAAAGAAGGTTATAGGTGAAAATATTCCAGTTCAAACAATATTTCGAGAACTTGATGAGGAAAGAAAAATCATATTGGAACCTGAAGCGGTCACGGAAACAAGAACTTGACAGCTATGGAATCGATCAATTTTAGAGTATCTCATCAAGTGGAATAACTTACCCACTAAGGATTCTACATGGGAGGATGATAATTTTGTACAGAAGCACCCAGTGTAATATCCTGGTAAAACTATAATTTTACAACAATAAGAATATCTTAGGATATTATAAAGTTGGATATGCAGCAATATAGTTCATAATAGATATTAAATCATGTGTCCTTCAATAACATGATCAATAGCAAGCAATATGATTCATTTCTTGAACCCGGAGTGGGGAAAAACAACTATTTCAGACCTAAAAACGTTAATTTCAGAGATGTACGTGAAATTAAGGGCAAAGGATAGTGGGATCCCTTAGATTAGGTCATGAGGGACTTACATACCAAATTTGAGCTGAAAAAATGACTCTAGCTATGTTAAATAGATCTGCCACTCCCAATATGGCTTAAAAATGCCCAATCCCCATGACTTGACTCAACAGAAATTAACTAAAGCTTATGTAGCGTGATTTTCTAAATGGTTTGAATAAAAAATAGCTTGACTATCAGATCTAGAGTTTATTACATGAAATCATGAAGAAAAATGGAGATTCAGCTCCTTTATACATCAAAGAGGATAACCCGACAAGGGTTTCATGAGATACACTGTATAAAAGTGTAGATATGTAGATCTAGATCTGAAAAATGTAGTATACTGTAGCAGTAGCTTATAAATTATATCTAGAGCAAGATAATACATAAACAATTATATCTACAACAGATCCATATGTAAAAATGTCTTTATTATACATACCCCTTTGGGTTTTCAGCATTACATGAAAGAACATGAGTAGATCTGAGTTTTACTACAACAGATCTACAGAATGATTCAGAAAATCTGAAGTGAACATAACTGGGAATATATAAAATCTGAAATAGACATGGATTAGATGGCTAATCCATTGATAACCATGGTGAAGGGAGAATCCATACACCAGAGATCTCTCCTCCAAACTATTGCCAAAACACCCTGCAATTATACAACTGAAAATAACATAGTTTCAGGGATAAAACTGCACTGTAGGCTTTGAGGAACAGTTGGCCTGATTCAAAGATCAAAATATGATGCCTAACAGCTAATACACTCTTCCAAGAGGATAAAAGGCTCACTCATTGAGAAGAGGCACTAGTATAATCTAGATCTGAGTAGATCTAGTCTCCACTTGTTGCAGCTCACTGAAACAAGTAAACCCCAACAGGATTTACGATGTCTAAGGGAGATGGAGCTTGGCCAAATTCCTGATAGTGGAAGAGTAGTACAATGCCCTCCAAGAGCTACTCAATGGAAGGAGAGAGAATCCCTAAATAGGAAATCCTCACAATTCTTTGCTAAACAGCCAAGAGAATGAGATATGTCTAAACAGACAATATACTCTGAAAATATAATATCATGAACAAACTTCTCTTGAGCCTTCCCCTTCCTTTTATAAGATGATATCTTGAGAAAACCTAAACCACCTTCAAAACTCTAGCTCTTTTCACATGAAGATCCTCCATCTAAAACTGCGCTGATAAACAAGGGGGTTTAATGCATCTGGACAGTGTTGTGATTTGGTCAAGGTTGACCTCTTCAATCTGCCTCATCCCTTTTCACACTCAAGTGCAATCAATCCAGATCACAAATGTCTGTTTTTATTGATCCTTGTTCACACTGAACTAGTTTTATTGATGATCTCCTCTCCTTCATGCATGCATGTTGACTTAGTCAAACTTGACTATGTCTTTATCCATTTTCCCTTGTTCACACCCATAAGTGTAAAATCCAGCTACTATGATGATCCCCTTTCACATTATAATGGGTTTTATTCAGGATTTTGTTAAGCATGGGCCTCCTTACCCATTTATCCCACTACTAAGTGCAAAAATCAAAACTTTAATATTCCCCTTAGCTACTTGCTAAAGTAGGAATATTACAGTTCTCCCCTCCCAAACTTTTTCTTGTCCTCAAGAAACTGCAAGGATAGGAATGAAAAATTTCGTCCCAAGGCATGGAGTCTGAAATGTGTTTGGGAACTAACATTCCCATGTAAAATCTCCACCCCCAAGCTATCATCCATACAAGATGAGTCACCCTCCAAGATGGCAACTCATGAAATATCTCCTCCACCTTAGACTCCTGCAAAGAAGGTGGGCTGAATGGCTGAACATGATAGACAAGATGGCCTACCCCATGCTGTCTTCCTCTCCACTCATGGCAAGTGTAGAGTACATATTGATCTTGGGTTGCAAATGAGTTGCCCTCAAGTGGAAAGAAGAAGAATAGATATCCAAAGATCCTATCTCCCAAGTCATGAATCATGCTGGCCCAAACCATCCCATCCAAAATGAATGGCACCTCATCACCATTTGGTATCCAAATTAGAAAAATGCTGATGGTTCCAAGATACCAATGTTCTATCCAAGGGATACAACGCAGTTCTCTCAACCGCTCCTTGAGAATGTCATGTGGCAAGTTGTCTTCCAACAAAGTACTAGTTGTGCATCAGTGTTCATCCATTATGTGGTAGTAAACAAAAAAATATATTAGTTGTACATGATCATAATAACAAGACAAGGTGCCATACATCCCTTCCAGAACATCATGATGAGTATGGAGAAATTTCAGCCCATACTCTCTCAATAATAGCCATAGCAACAAGGACTCTTGCTGCCTCCTTGCATTATCAAAATGCAGATCATGGAGCAATAATACATTGATGGACATGTGAGTTGTCTCATCAACAAAGTACAAACCAACTCCCTCATACATCATGGGGAAGTTATCCTTCCTCCCAAAACAATATACATACATGAAATACATCTCAAACATAAATACATGTGAGCACATGAGACATATCTCAGACAAAGGTAAATACATGGACATAAGATTTGACATATGATGTCCAAACTCTCTTCTTAACAGCCACAACAACCATGCCTTCTTCTTATGCATCCTATCATTGAGACTCAAGGCATGAGTTAAAGAAATAGAAATTTTTGGGTAGTGACCAAAATCACCCAAAAACAACCAGCGTAGCCATGCCTCTTGCTGGCCTGTATCATAGATCTGCAAGGGGTTTGGAAACCTCTTGCTCCATACTGCCATCCACTCATCCCAATGTGGGTGATGGATCTCATTCTACAAATGCTTGGTATCCTCCCATGGTAGGAAACCCTGCTCCTCCATCCTTTTAAGAACCTTGAACTTCATGAAATGTTGAAGTGCACCTCCAATGGGATCTCCTGATGAGACCTCCTCCCCATGCATGGCCTTCCAAAACCAAAGAGGCCTTGGATCTTCTACAAGTAGAAGTATCTCTTTGAGCTGTGGTATGCTCATTGAGAGAGTGTTATCTAGAGAGGAGAAAGAATTTCTCATCTCAAGATGTCTACCCTTTGACATCTCTTCCTCCATGGCTTCCTGAATGAAGCTAGCATCTGAATGTTCCCATGAGGAATGGGTCCTTATCTCTTCACTGCTGCTCTTGGACAGAGCAGTGCAACCTTGTTGCTTTAGATTAGTAGTAAGTGATGATCCTGGGTCATACAACAACAGATTTCCACAATATTTTGAAACATTTGCTGCAATAATAGAAAGTGGAAATGCAATCATACCTTGCTGGACTTTGGGAACACCTTGCATGGTTGCAAGAGTTCTTTCTTTTACTATATTGGATCCCTCAACTGATGATGTTGAAGGCTGCTCCTCCATGGTTGTAACAGCGCTGATATAAGTCTCCTCAAGAGATGGTGAGGGCTCCTCCCTATTTGATTGTTCTTCATCAAATATCTTGATCACCCTCTAAGTGAAATCTACAAGAGTATATACTCTTGCATGACTTATGTGGCTGAACCACCAAGTGCTTGCTTTGCCCTTCATGTGTAGCACTGCAATCTCTACTGCTTCTCTTTCTACCACTAGATGTAGTAGGAAGAATGTTGCAAGTCTTCTTGTCCAAGTCCTTGCTGAAGATGATCCATCAAAAGTAGACAATAGAAACCTATTTCCCTTCATCCTTCTTGTGCTGCAAGATATCCTTTCTTCCTCCAGTTGAATGAGCTTTGGGAAGGCTAGAGTCTCCTTGAAGGCTCTAGGTTGAGTCTTGTACTCAACAAGGTATTCACTTAGAATCTGATATTCCAAGTGTCTTCCATGCCCTTTGTCTTCTTCTTCATGAGAATAGGAAGTGCATGGTTCTTCCTCTTCTTGAAACCCTCTAAAAGTTTCTTGGCATCTCTTCTCCCTTGTTTGCTCAACCTCCTTGGAGAGGTTCTTCTTGGATCTGAAAACTGATGAGATAAATATCATCCTCTCCATCATTTTATTCTTTGCTTCTTCTTTTTATTCTTCTAATATCTAGATCTCATAGGCTGAGCCAGAGATCATGCTCTGATACCACTATAATATCCCAAATGAGGGATTTTCTACAAAAATAAGAATAAATTGGATATTATGAAGTTGTAGATGCAGCAATATAGTTCATAAAAAATATTAAATCATATTTCCTTCAATAACATGATAAAAAATAAGCAATATGATTCATTTCTTGGACCTGGAGTGGGGAAAAACAACTATTTCAGCACTAAAAACGTTAATTTCATATATGTGCATGAAAATAAGGGAAAAGGATGGTGGGATCCCTTAGCTTAGGTCATGAGGGACTTACATACCAAATTTTAGCTGAAACAAATGACTCTAGCTATGTTAAATAGATTTCCCATTCCCAATATGGCTTAAAAATGCCCAATCCCCATGACTTGACTCAACAGAAATTAACTGAAGCTTATGCAGTGCAATTTTGTGAAGGTTTTGAATAAAAAATATCTTTACTATCATATTTGAAGTTTATTACATGAAAGCATTAAGAAAAATGGAGATTCAACTCCTTTATACATCAAAGAGGATAACCCGGCAAGGGTTTCATGAGATACATTGTATAAAAGTGTAGATCTGTAGATCTAGATCTGAAAAATGCATTATATTGAAAAATTATCTTATAAATTAGATCTATATCAAGATAATACATAAACAATTATATCTACAACAGATCCATATGTAAAAATGTCTTTATTATATATACCCCTTGGGGTTTTCAGCACTACATGAAAGAACAGGAGTAGATCTGAGTTTTACTGCAGCAGATCTACAGAATGATTCAAAAAATCTGAAGTGAACATAACAGTGAATAGATCAGATCTGAAACATACATGGATTAGATGGCTAATCCATGGATCACCACGGTGAAGGGAGAATCCATACACCAGAGATCTCTCCTCCAAACTATTGCCAAAACACCCTGCAATTATGCAAATGAAAATAATGCAGTTTCAGGGATCAAACTGTGTTGTAAGCTTTGAGGAATAGTTGGCCTGATGCCAAGATCAAAATATGATGCCCAACTGCTAATACACTCTTCCAGGAGGATAAAATACTCACTCATTGAGAAGAGGCACTAGTATAATCTAGATCTGAGTAGATCTAGTCCCCACTTGTTGCAACTCACTGAAACAAGTAAACCCCAACAAGATTTACGCTGTCTAAGGGAGATGGAGCTTGGCCAAATGCTCGATAGTGGAAGAGTAGTACAATGCCCTCCAAGAGCTACTCAATGGAAGGAGAGAGAATCCCTAAACAGGAAATCCTCACAATTCTTTGCTAAACAACCAAGAGAATGAGATATGTCTAAACAGACAATATAATCTGAAAATATAATATCATGAACAACCTTCTCTTGAGCCTTCCCCTTCCTTTTATAATATGAGAGCTTGAGAAACCCTAAACCACCTTCAAATCTCTAGCTCTTTTCACATGAAGATCCTCCATCTAAAACTATGCTGATCAACAAGGAGGTTCAATGCATCTAGACAGTGTTGTGATTTGGTCAAGGTTGACCTCTTCAATCTGCCTCATCCCTTTTCACACTCAAGTGCAATCAATCCAGCTCACAAATGTCTATCTGTGCTGATCCTTGTTCACACTGAACTGGTTTTATTGATGATCTCTTCTCCTTCATGCATGCATGTTGACTTAGTAAAACTTGACTTTGTCTTTATCCATTTGCCCTTGTTCACACCCATAAGTGTAAAATCCAGCTACTGCGATGATCCCCTTTCACATTATAATGGGTTTTATTCATGTTTTTATTAAGCATGGGCCTCCTTACCCAGTTATCCCACTACTAAGTGCAAAAATCAAAACTTTAATATTCCCCTTAGCTGCTTGCTAAAGTAGGAATATTACACAGAGCTACTCAAGCGTTGAAGACAACACTTTTTTGAAGGAGAGGGGCATGTCAAGTCCCTATATTAATAGTGTAGTCCCTTATTATGTTAGTGTATCCCCCCTTATTGTTATTGTTGTACCCTTGTAACCCCCATATTTTTATTATTGTGCCCTTAAATTATTATTGTTAGGTCAGCTAGGGTTACATTATGGCCCCACTATGATTACATTGTGGCGCCATGGACTCCTATATATATAAAGGAGGTTTTGTCATTTGTATCACCCAAGAATTGTTCATTCATGTAATGTATTGGAGGTTTCCCCCTCGAAGTGGCTTATTTCTAAGGAGTTGATATCTCTTTTCTTCTATTTTTGGAGTTGGTTTCACAACAAGGTCACTACATTCACCACCAGCTGTAGAAGTACTTGCATCCGGAGAAGAGACTCTTGTATCTTTGCAAGATGGTCTTGAGATCTTGACATATATAGTCCCATGCATGATTCAGGAGATTCACGAGGAAGAGGAGGAGAATTCTAGCGCTGGTACACTTGGAGAAGAGCAGCCATCACTCTTACCAGTAGTTGGAGGCACTATTGCCCCAGTTGGAGGAACTCTTGTGTTTTGTCAAGAGGTTCCCACATATCAGTTGATCCAAGGTATGCATACACATTCATCACCTATTTTTTCAGTAGATATTATTGAAACTTGTGGGGACATGCCATCAGGGCCAATGCATAACAAAGGGTTAGAACATAGTGCTCATTTGAAGCAGCAATATATCACAGTGCAGAGGACCCTTGATCTAATCAAGGAGGAGATGAAGAGCTATCCTAGATTGACCTGGATGGACTACATTCATCCTCTTGAGTTGAAGTGTAGAGTTTTAGAAAAAGGGATGAGCATAATCCTTTGTACAATGACTGGTTATGAGATCAGTATTGTACCTTTCTTTGAGACAATTTGTGTATTACCTTGCAGATCTACAATGTTGTCACTTAGAAGTAGTGATAATAATGAGGCCCCATTATTCTTGGAGCATTCTGAAGGTAGCTTCACTCATGAAGCAATGGAGGGCAAGATGATGAATGGTAGACATCTAGATATGAGAAACCTTTTCTCCTTTCTTGATGTCACTTTCTCAATGAGCATCTCACAGCTGAAAGAGAAACTTCTACCTACAGCAGATCCAAAACCTCATTGGTTTTGGAAGGCCATGGATGAGAAGAAGGTCTCATTAAGAGATCTCATTGGAGGTACACTTCAACATTTCATGGAGTGCAAAGTTCTTCATCAGTTTGGGGAAGATGGTATTCTACAAAGGGAGGATACCATGATTATGCAACACATCACTCATCTTCCATATTGGGGTGAGTGGATGAGTAAGATAAGCAATGGGTTGCATGACCACTTGAAGATTTATATGGGCCAGCAAGCTTGGTTACGTTGGTTGCCCTTGGGAGGTTCTTGTCACTGCCCAAAGGCTCTTATTTCTTTGATCCATGCCTTAAAAAACACTTATGAAATGAAGAAGGAGGCATGGTTGCGCTGGCTGCTCTTGGGTGAGTATGGTTACCACCCAATAGCTCATATTTTTCTAATTCATGCCTTGTATATCAATGAAAGAATGTAGCAAAAGAAGGCATGTTTATTTTGGTTTCACTTGAGAGAGATTGGCCACCACATGACATCTCCTATGTCTATGTGTTTTGTCTTGGGTAAATCTTGGCATGATGCTCTCATGATGTGCATTGATGATGTTTCTTTGTATTGGGCTGATGTGACATTCCATATGTCCATTAGTATGTTTTTTCTTTATGATGCACATGAGGAGGAGAGAAAGCAACAAGATCTCTTGTTGCTTTGGTTGCTTTTGGGGGAGTTTGGCTTGTCCATCTTACATGGAGGAGATGGAGGATGGCAGCAAAGGGCCTTACTCCAGTGGTTACTCTTAGGAGAATATGGTTTGACATCTTTGTATACCCATATAGCTCTTTTCCTTCTTTTGCATAACATTGGAATGATGCTTGGATCCAACAAAGCCAACAGGGCTAAGTATGAGAGCATATCAATGCTCAATAACATGGGATGGAGACATGTATTGTGTGATGGAGCTTTTCCTTTGTGAAGAGAACCACCTTATTTTATGCACCTTGTGTATTGATGATGATTTTGGACATCATATGGTTGTCACTTGGTACTTCATGATGGAAGGAGGACATCTAACCAAATAGTTGGAGGTCATTCTTTATGTTTTTAAAAGACAACATTGGAACCAAACATGCATAACACATTGCAGCAAATGGAGGAAGCCTTCCTTATGTGGATTCCATTTGGGAGGGAATAGATGGCCTTGCATCTACTTTTGGAGTTGCTTGAGGACAAGCAACATTTTACCGGGGGGGACTTTAATATTCCCAAACTTTCACATCATATTTGGAATATTAGAGTCCTTGATTTTCTTAATGAATTAACTAAATAAAAGGGTGGAGGGACCCACAATCCTCAATATGAATAAATATCCACTTTGTGTCTGTGAATGTGGATTAATTTAGCCTAGATCTGCATAACAAGGTAGTTGAGCAACTACTAATGTGAATGAAATTGGAGAACCTGTCTCATTAATGAGATAGATCATGGAGGTTGACACAATCAACTAAGAACTTGAAGGGATCAAACAGAGGATGATTCATTCAAATAATATCTTGAAGATGTCAAAGATCATGGGACATTCATGATAAAGTGATGGAGGATGTTGTGCTGACAAGGCACACTTGATGGAAGGTGTACATTGCACCTAGACATGATGGTTGATTTGGTAAAACAATGCAGTCCAACTTGGAGGATCTTGTCCACATGTGACAATGCAGTCTAGATGGGTGCCAAGGCTTGGGAAGGCTCAAATTTTATTTAAAGAAAATGAAGGCAAGGATGAGGGCATGCTGATTATTTCTTGAGGTAAGATCTTTTCAGATCTGGAATTGTCATGTGACATTCCTCTACTTTCTTGGGTTGTTTAGTAGAGATTGCAGGTACGGTTTAGCACAGGGTGTTCCTGGTCGGGAATCCCACCTCTTTCTTAGATCAGATCTAGAAAGAGGATTGTACTTAATTATACATTAGACTTTAAGTGCCATCTCCTTTTCCTACTTTCTGCAGAACACTCATATTCAGAAATTGTATATTTCTAAAGATCAGTTTGGAAGGAGGAACTTGTCTACAGTACTTCAGCTGGAGAACTGGTGAGGGTTTATTCCTATCACCTTGGGCTTAAAGATAAGATTCCCAGAGCTTCATTTCAGAGCAAGCATCAGGCCAAAATTTATTGACCTCCTAGTAGCAGTACTTCCTTCAGGAATTACGCTATCTATCTTGTAGATCTAAAGGGAGGAAGGAAGTTGCTAGTATTTCAGCTAGCAATCCTATGAGGGATCATCCTCTCACATTGCCATAAATGTTTCCATCAGCCTGGAGCTTATTACAACATTATTCAGTAGGCAGAAGGCCTCTCTTTCCCTCACAGTGCAGTTTCTAGAGGTAGTTGTGTTGCAGCAGCTGCAATCATCATTGGAGGATTGAGAAGCTAGATCTAGAGCTTCTAGCTAATAAATCTGAAGAAGGGATCAACCCTTCAAGAATAGATCTTATCTGATATCATATTTCAGCCATCTATTTGTCAGATCTAGCTTCAGATCTATATTTCCTAGCAGATCAAGGATCAAACCCTAGGGAGGTGACTTTTCCAAAGTTGTAGATCTGGAAAAGCCTTTCTGGGTTATCTTGGGAATCCATCACATTGACCAGATCTTGAATCTTGGCATCATCTGAGCTCCAGATTTGAGTAGATATGCATTTTCATTTTCAACCTACAACTATATGCTCATAATTTGCTAAAGGGACAATGCAGTATTTGCTTCAATGCCTCTCCAGTTACACTATACCTATTATAGCATGTTTTCTGGGTGATTGTAGACCAACTTTTTGGCTAGATATACTCACATTTTGTACATTGTGTAACTGATTCTTCTCCAATCTAATAAAATGGCTCAGCTTCTCTGTAAATTCTGATGTTGTCTTACTATTTATTGTTTATCTTGTTGTAAGTTCTTATATTATGTGAAGTATTACTGCATTCTCCCTTTTGGGATATTATAGCACCAGTGCAGGCCGATTTTAAAGGTAAAATTTTGCCCTTCTTATACTTCCCATTTCGTAATTTCCTGCTATTTTTCTTCTTCTAATCTCACAATGAATTACCCTCCTTTTTCTTCTAAGAAAATTATCCCTATCTGATTTCATATTTCCCTCTTATCCCCTTGAATTTTTTTCCCAAATCCCTTTTTCGTTTATCCCTCTTGGTGGTTTCACTCCTAGAATCCCTGTCATGATATTCCTTCCCATTCTGGAAATTACCCTTTCCCACTTCTTTTTTACCTCATGGATTGATTACAGGATCTGATGTGAATCACAAGTCAGATCAGAAGGCATGCTCAACACCAAAGAATGGCAAATAAAACTCCCCTTGTACATTTAGGAATTTTTTTTAATCCATCCAATGAATTGTACTGTATCAGAATTTCTCTTTGTCCCTTTTTCTCTTCAATGCTAATGAGATCCCTGGTGCAAGAATGTTTGTTCAGGTGCAGGCATGATCAGTGCAGGAAGTTTCAGTGCAAGCGTGATTAGTGCAGGCATGCGCCCGACTATGAAAACACATGTAAGAATGATTAACACAATGCAGGAACACCTGGTGCAAAAATGTGCATTAGAAAGTTTATCTTTATTTCATAATTTTTTGTAGATAGAATGACTGACCCATCAATGGACCATAGCATCTAATTATTTGAATTATGGTTAAGGCTTTTCTTTGTCACTTACTAATTTAGGAAGAAATTGTTTTAAGTACAAGATATTTTAGGTCATGAAGTCTCATCTTTTTAATAAGTACTGAAGTACACCATATGTCAATTATGAAGAAAATGTGGGATAATATAAATCCACCTGAAACCCAACACTTACCTCTTTTTTAAAATTTCTTTCATCACCTCTCAATGATGGCCTTTCCTCATAACATGATTGTGCATGACCGTTACACCGCGTTATCACTGAAACCTCCTCCTTTTCCAATCATCATTGCCTATCTGTACTGGACCGATACGTGTGTTCATCCGTCCCGAAGGAATAATGATGGAGTGTGAGTGGATGGAAGAGGGTCAATAAGGTGGTGGGCGAATGACTCTATCATCATAAAACTCTCGGCAGACCCTTTGAATTCCTCAGTGTGATATCTTTATAAGGTTTCGACATAGAGTTGGGGTGAATTCAAACAGAGATGGCACCTGTGAGAAATGAACCATTATTTGTGAAGGAAATAGAGCAACCGACTGAGTATTGGAACAATCTTGCATTGTTGCAAGAATCGAGACTTTTCCCATTTCTGTAAAAGTTTGATGGATTCGATACAGTCGTAGCATTAGAATTTGCAAGGACGTTTGAGGAAGGCCGAGCAAAGGAAGGGTCATTGGAATTTGAGTTCACAAAATAATCCATAGCTCAGGTTACATTCTTATCAACCGTGGGAGAACAATGGTTTAAGAAGGAGAAAATTAATAAGAAAAGGTGGCACAGATTTGTGGTCGACCGGAAGCTGAAAATCGACTTGAAGAAAGGACTTCCACGCAATTCCATACTTGGGAAATGGCGTGACCTCCTGTGCATATTGCAGAAGTTTCCTAACTATGAGGGATGTTATTCATTAATGTTCCTACACCATATCAGTTTGTTGTTGCGAGTCACGATCAGTCAAGCTCCTCGACTTTGTTGGACGAGTCACCACCGGCTTCACCTAGAAATCATAATCTCTTGGTTCTTGCAGAGGCAGCAACTCATACTATGGTTAATGAAGGTCATGCAGAGAAGGAGGAATACATACCCTTGTCGACCTTCCTTTGTAAGTTAAAGAAAATAAAAGTGACACTGAGTGAAAGCAGAGAACGGGCAGAGGGTCAGGTAGATGATGAGGTGCAACATATTGAAACCCTTGATAATTTTGAAGTACAGGGTACTGAAACCCCTGATGAGATAGATGTGCAGGGTATTGAAGCCCTTGGTAAGATGGACGTGGAGGGTAATAAAACCCTCGGTGACATGGAAGTCCTTGGTGCCAAAACCCTTGGTGACATTGAAGTTCCAGGCACTGAAATCCTTGATGATATTGAAATGCAGAAATTGGGTGGCCAGGATAACTTTGACCCTGGTGATGATGGTACATGTTTAGAGTCAATTGCAGAAAATATGCTTGCACTAGACGAGTTGGAAATAGAGAACTCCACCCTCTATTTTAAAAATCAGATAGAAGATCTCAAGTAGCGAGTTCATGACTTGGAAGCATCAAACCAAGCCGTGAAGGAGTAGGATACAGTGCAGAAGCAAGGCAAAATGGAATTGGCAGAAGAAGTCTGTTAGACTCCGTCTTGTCAGCCCGCTGCAGTCAAATTCACCAAGGTTCATTTCTTGTCACTAGCAGTCATTAAATGCCATTTTGATCAGAGGAGTCATTTTATTTCTTGAGTCCAGGGTTTTGTCTGCAGAAGTGTGAAATAACGCAGTAAGTTTTTCAGGAATGTCATTGTCAATAATGTGAGATTGATTCTTCTTCAAAACCCTTTTTTGAAGAAGAAATCATTAAATGTGTTTTTTCTAGAATATGTAATTTTTCAAAGTGTTCCAAAGCTCTACAGCTCCTCAATGGCAGCCTTGTTTCAGCTACCGCAGCTCTATACCCTGTGAGACAAACAGAAATCCATCAGTCAGTTGATTAGAAACACAATACCCAAAGAAAAGTTGGGAGAATAAGCCACAAACTCTGGATTACAGAGTTTCCTTCTTTTGAGAAAACTGGAAAGAAGATATCACCTTGGTATGATATTTTATTGCAGATGGGGTTATCAATTTTGTGGTTAAAATACCAGAGGAAGTTTCAGTGAGTTAGTATTTCAGGAGTTTCAGGAGTTTGTAATAAGTATTTTTTTTTTTGATGTCTGCCCTCATATGACCCACTGTAGAGGACACTTTCACAGTTTCTTCTTGTTGTTACAGCCAAAGATAATACATGACCTGTACCACCCTGGATTGTAATGGATGATATGCATCAATAACCATTTTGTCCATAATCAAAATCTAGGTTGAATATAAATTTGAGTGAAGGGGTGGAGCACATGCTCCTGAAACTTGAATGACTCATCAAATCAGAATTAAAGCTAGAGTGAAAACTAGGGTCAGACATGTGTAATGATATGCTTCTTGAATCATTTGACACCGCCATGGAATTAAAATCACAGAAGCTATCAAAATCCAAACAGCTCATTTGGTTTCGGTGATCTCATTTGGTTTTCAACTGCGGGGATCCATCATAGCATTGGGAGGCCGAATTCATGGTGTTGGAACCAATGTTGCATGGATTGCTAGAAAACAAGTTTGCAGAATTCCTACTTTTCATTACGAGTGGTGAAATGTGTGGTAACATGATAATTATGTAGCTCTCAATACATAATTCAAAAGGAGTTCGAATTAAATTTGGAGCAAAGGTCGAATGACAGGTTAGAAGGGCGAAAGCTCGTTTTCAAAACTGAAGACAGTCATTGGAGGTGCGCGCTACCCATACAGGGTGCGCGCTACCCATATAAGGTGCGCTACCCACATAAGTTCCCCAGCCCTTTGCAGAGAACACGGGCGCTACCCATATGAGGTGCGCTACCCGTTGGGTAGGCGCGCTACCCATATAGTGACAGAGCCAAAGTTTTTCTCTCCTTCAGCCAGATTCGTGCCAAGCTACTTCATTTGCCTGCAAAGTAATTTTGCAACTTTAGATGAGAAAATAGGGATTGTAACAATCAGGAGGGCAGATAGACATTTTGAGGAGGAGGGTCCAGTATTGTGCTCTACATTGGATGGAATTAAGCTGCCTTCATTTCCAGAATATGAGGTTAGAGTCAGATACGCAACAGAGCATAGGTGCGGTGTGGTTTTAAAAGAGTCTAAATTAAGTAGGAACATTTCTGGCACCGATCCGCTTAAGGATAACCGACTATTGCTGGAAACAACCCCTTTGGATGATACTGAAGAAGCAAAGCATACATTAGCAGTTGTTAATGAACTTTCGAAGGAGATGTTTTAGATTTTTATCTCACATCCATTGAATAAAGAACGTGCTTCACAGGGGAAGAACATTGCTAATGTTGTGCTTTTACATGGTTGTGGTATCCGGCTTGAGGTGCCTACTTTTCAATGGGAGCATGGCCTCTGGCCATGCATGGTAGCTCCTACCAAAATCATTGCTGGTACTGGATTTCCAATTGATAGGTTTGCAACTTCTATGGCACTACGATTTTTTGCATCCCTAAGAAACAGTGTTGATGCGGTGTTTGATCGGGATTTTCTACTGGAGTTTCTTTCAGCGAACTCCATTATTTCTATCCATATTTTCCGGTTTGCTGTCCAAATTGATGATCAGAATATTTCGTGGAAGACGTTGGAATTTAAAACTGTCTTTGGAAACAGTTTTCGACTTCATAAGGGAGAAAATGCAGATGGGAAATGGCATTTTGTAAACCTCATTATTTCAAAATTGAAAGCCACGAAATAGAAAAGCGGAGGTTTCCTTTGAAATTGACCTGCCAGATGCTGGAATAGGAAACATGTGTACACATGTTCCTCCTGAGCTACGTGGTTAGTTCCATATTGGGCACGTAGAAGACTGCTTTTTCAAATCGATACTTTGCTTAAGAGGTATCAAAGGAGCCCACATATACCTTATATTATTTTCCGCAGTTAATTGAAATGGCTGAGAAACTAATACGTAGATGATATATCCCAAGAGCAGAAACAGAAAAATAGGAACGAATTTTCCTATTTCTATCCTCAATCCTGATTCTATGGGATCTGCGCTCCAGTTTTGCCTCTTAATTAGCCAATCATCAGAGGATTTAGGGGGACGCTGTTCTGTTTTTAGAATAGATGAAACACTCCTTTCTACTTTTGTAATTTCAGTTAAAACAGCTCCTCATTTTGGATCGATCTGTTTTCAACATTAGATTTTATTTATTGTATTACAAATGATTTTGAAAAAGGGGAGAGTTCTGAGAGGTGTGTGGAGGAGAAAAACAGTGTTTCATTGTACAGTTCTGGCTGGAGATTAATGAAATGATGTAGCTCTGTTTCAGGAGATCCCTGTGGTAATAACTCAGCATTGTGTTTCTTCCTTTGTTTTCATATATGTCTTGTAATGTTTTGCAGTTCATTCGTAATCGTTTTCTGTTGAACGATTTTAAGTAGAAGGGCAGAATTCAGCTTGCTGCTCTGCCTTGGGAAAGTGTTCAAGTTCTATGTTTTCTTCCGTCTGAAAAGGATTCATGATTTCATGCCCTTTTCAGCTTCTTAAACATTCTTTACACTCCATATAATTTCAAAATTGGATGCTTAAGCTCTTGCCTATCTTGCCTCATGAGATAATCTGCATTTTCATTTAATTTCCCTGCTCTTGCTGTCTTTGCCCCATGCAGCCCAGAAAACCAAATCATTTATCAAAAACCCCTTTCTTATCTATTTACTAGCCTAAAATCAGTTCCCATTCTAGAGTCATCTCTCACCCTATTGCTCATTTTATCGAGATTGACTGGAGAGAGCCCTCTCCTGTCCTCATAGGGCTAGCTACGAGGCTAAGCTTGGTTTGATGTTGCCTCGAGTTTTTCCTTCTTCAGCCTGAGGCAGATTTGAGCGCTAACATAGTGGCGACTCCACTGGGGAAGTTTTCCTCGGTAAAGGATAACAAAGTTCAGATCCGATTGCTGATGGTGGACAGCAGTCAGACACCACAAGGCTGAAATCATTCACCGGCGACTTCATTCACTGAACAATCCAGAAATCAATGCTTCATGGTGATTTCACTGCAGGCAGATCAGTAGCTTTAGAATTGTCAAGATGGACCGGATCACGAGAAGATATGCTCCCATGAGCCGAGACCACATTCCAGGTTTTCCGAATAAGATGCCCAAGGCAGATTGGTCAAGGAATCTGCCTACGTTTAACGATGATGGTAAGAAAGATGCTGCTTTACATCTGATTAGATTTCACATGCATATTCGCAGGTTGAAGGTGGCTTTTCCTGAAGATTGTTTGATGAAGATATTCCTAACCACTCTGGAAGGTGAAGCCCAATCCTGGTATGAAAATTTGCCGCCGGCATGTATTTACTGTTTAAAGGATTTTCATGCTCTGTTCATTGTAAGGTATCAAGCATCTTATCCATCATTAAATTTAGTTCATGATTGTTGCAAACATGCTACTACTTTTATTGAAAGCCTTGAGAAATATTATGAAGATGATAATTTCATGAATGATGAGATCATGGAGGCTCTGTACGAGAATCCATTTCAGCAAAATGAAGAGAACCTAGAGGATACCCATCAAAATGCTCAGGAAATTTTGTAGCAGAATCAAGATCAACAGGTTGAAGAGTGCCATATGGCTGAAAATGATGAAAGGGAGAATGTCATTTCAGATCTGCCCATAGAAGACAACAGCATGCAAGTAAGTCCAGTGCTAATTTCAGAATGTGATAATGTCAGGACAACTACTTCAGATTCAGATTCAGATCGTGATGACCAAGCATATCTTGTGCTGAAGCCCATCAAAGAGAACTCTGCTGTTGAAATCATCTGGAATGCAGAAGACAAAGTAATGGATCCAAATGTTCTCAGTCGTACTGTCATTCCATCATTATAACACAACCTTCTTGAAGAAGCAATCCAATCAGTTCATGAAAAACAGAATGATACCTTTGTGCAAGTAAGTGATAAGTCTCCTTTCAATAACTCAGTAATAAATGCTAGTTTGAATGCCCTGTCATATGAAAATAATTACTGTTTAAGCAGAAGAAAACAAAAGGCATTGTCTCCTTTATCTGAAGATGAGATAGATCTACTTTTGAAAGGTCTTGTTACAGCCCAAGCTACAACAGATTTGCAGTGCACACATAGTCAGGAAAGTGTTGGTGAAACTTCTTCCTCTTTTGAAAAAGATGACTGTCTTGTAATCAGTTTTGTAGATCAACAAACAGATAATTTTTTCCTTCACAAAGATGATAAGGCTGTCATGTTTGATAATCTTGAAGATTGTTTTTTGTTTAAGAATGACCTAGATCATGAAGTTGAGGAATATATGCCAGAATTTCTCATGGTCAAGGAACCTACAGCTAACACTCAGATGGAAGATACCTCTCTGTGCATTTCTATCCCTCAGAAATCAATTGTTTTTTCAGATTAGAATGAAGAGCATACTTGTATTTTTGCAGCTGGATCTCCAGATAAGCCAGTTCTTCAGGATTTTCAAGACCCCTTCAGCATTCTTCTGCAAACATTAGAAAGGATAAATATTGCCTATTTCATTATCATAAGCTTTGGTTTCAGTGGTTATTTTGAGTTGCCTACAGGTTCATCATTCTGCCCGCTCAAGGAGAGTAAGAGCAGAAATTTGGGGTGTAGCCATCTGCTGGATTGGTTACATTGGAAGGCACATTACACATGCTTGCACATATCACATCAGTATGTAGGTGGTTTCCATCATGATTTTAAATCTTGATGGACTGCTGCCCTTTTTCAAAAAATCTTTTGTTTTAATTCAGTCATTTCAGTTTGCATCGAGTCAGTTTGAGTCGATTTTCCAGTTAATAAGTTGAATCGCCAGTCTTTTGTCGTTTCTTCGAAATAATGATTCCATTTCCCAATGGATGGAGGCACTGTCTGCTCTCCCAAAGCTCTGCAGTTCTTGGCACCTCCAAGAAGCGGCAGCTGCCATCCCCATTGGAGCCAATGTTAGACTCCGTCTTGTCAGCCCGCTGCAGTCAAATTCACCAAGGTTCATTTCCCGTCACTGGCAGTCATTAAATGCCATTTTGATCAGAGGAGTCATTTTATTTCTTGAGTCCAGGGTTTTGTCTGCAGAAGTGTGAAATAACGCAGTAAGTTTTTCAGGAATGTCATCGTTAATAATGTGAGATTGATTCTTCTTCAAAACCCTTTTTTAAAGAAGAAATCATTAAATGTGTTTTTTCTAGAATATGTAATTTGTCAAAGTGTTCCAAAGCTCTACAGCTCCTCAATGGCAGCCTTTTTTCAGCTACAGCAGCTCTATACCCTGTGAGACAAACAGAAATCCATCAGTCAGTTGATTAGAAACACAATACCCAAAGCAAATTTGGGAGAATAAGCCACAAACTCTGGATTACAGAGTTTCCTTCTTTTGAGAAAACTGGAAAGAAGATATCACCTTGGTATGATATTTTATTGCAGATGGGGTTATCAATTTTGTGGTTAAAATACCAGAGGAAGTTTCAGTGAGTTAGTATTTCAGGAGTTTCAGGAGTTTGTAATAAGTATTTTTTTTTTTGATGTCTGCCCTCATATGACCCACTCCCTGACACTTCACGCTTCTTCGTTGTTACACCCAAAGATAATACATGACTCCACACCCGGATTGTAATGATGATATGCATCAATAATTTTTTCCACCTCAATCTAGGTTGAATAGAATGAGTAAGGTGGCTCCATCCTCCTGAAACTTGAATGACTCATCAACCGTAATTAAAGCTAGAGTGAAAACTAGGTCGATATGTAATGATATGTTTCTTGAATCATTTGACACCGCCATGGAATTAAAAATCACAGACAACAAAGACAACAACCAAACACCATTTGGTTTCCCCGTGATCTCATTTGGTTTTCAACTGCAGGGATCCATCATAGCATTGGGAGGCCGAATTCATGGTGTTGGAACCAATGTTGCATGGATTGCTAGAAAACAAGTTTGCAGAATTCCTACTTTTCATTATGAGTGGTGAAATGTGTGGTAACATGATAATTATGTAGCTCTCAATACATAATTCAAAAGGAGTTCGAATTAAATTTGGAGCAAAGGTCGAATGACAGGTTAGAAGGGCGAAAGCTCGTTTTCAAAAATGAAGACAGTCATTGGAGGTGCGCGCTACCCATACAGGGTGCGCGCTACCCATATAAGGTGTGATACCTACATAAGTTCCCCAGCCCTTTGCAGAGAACACGGGCGCTACCCATATGAGGCGCGCTACCCGTTGGGTAGGCGCGCTACCCATATAGCGACAGAGCCAAAGTTTTTCTCTCCTTCAGCCAGATTCGTGCCAAGTTACTTCATTTGCCTGAAAAGTAATTTTGCAACTTTAGATGAGAAAATAGGGATTGTAACAAGCATGAGGGCAGATAGACATTTTGAGGAGGAGGGTCCAGTATTGTGCTCTGCATTGGATGGAATTAAGCTGCCTTCATTTCTAGAATATGAGGTTAGAGTCAGATACGCAACAGAGCATAGGTGCGGTGTGGTTTTAAAAGAGTCTAAATTAAGTAGGAACATTTCTGGCACCGATCCGCTTAAGGATAACAGACTATTGCTCTCATCATCAATATTTGTTAATGAACTTTCGAAGGAGATGTTTCAGATTTTGATCTCACATCCATTGAATAAAGAACGTGCTTCACAGGGGAAGAACATTGCTAATGTTGTGCTTTTACGTGGTTGTGGTATCCGGCTTGAGGTGCCTACTTTTCAACGGGAGCATGGCCTCTGGCCATGCATGGTAGCTCCTACCAAAATCATTGCTGGTACTGGATTTCCAATTGATAGGTTTGCAACTTCTATGGCACTACGATTTTTTGCATCCCTAAGAAACAGTGTTGATGCGGTGTTTGATCGGGATTTTCTATTGGAGTTTCTTTCAGCGAACTCCATTATTGCTATCCATCTTTTCTGGTTTTCTGTCCAAATTGATGATCAGAATATTTCGTGGAAGACGTTGGCATTTAAAACTGTCTTTGGAAATAGTTTTTGACTTCATAAGGGAGAAAATGCAGATGGGAAATGGCATTTTTTAAACCTCATTGTTTCAAAATTGAAAGCCACGAAATAGAAAAGCGGAGGTTTCCTTTGACATTGACCTGCCAGATGCTGGAATAGGAAACATGTGTACATGTGTTCCTCCTGAGCTACGTGGTTAGTTCCATATTGGGCACGTAGAAGACTGCTTTTTCAAATCGATACTTTGCTTAAGAGGTATCAAAGGAGCCCACATATACCTTAGATTATTTTCCGCAGTTAATTGAAATGGCTGAGAAACTAATACGTAGATGATATATCCCAAGAGCAGAAACAGAAAAATAGGAATGAATTTTCCTATTTCTATCCTCAGTCCTGATTCTATGGGATCTGCGCTTCAGTTTTGTCTCTTAATTAGCCAATCATCAGAGGATTTAGGGGGGACGCTGTTCTGTTTTTAGAATAGATGAAACGCTCCTTTCTACTTTTGTAATTTCAGTTAAAACAGCTCCTCATTTTGGATCGATCTGTTTTCAACATTAAATTTTATTTATTGTATTACAAATGATTTTGAAAAAGGGGAGAGTTCTGAGAGGTGTGTGGAGGAGAAAAACAGTGTTTCATTGTACAGTTCTGGCTGGAGATTAATGAAATGATGTAGCGCCTGCTTCTCCAGAGATCCTGGTGGCGGAACTTAGCATTGTGTTTCTTCCTTTGCTTTCATATGCCTTGTAATTTTTTGTAGCTCATTCTGTAATGTCGTTGAACGATTTTAAGTAGAAGGGCGTAATTCAAAGTATTGCTTCACTTTGAGTGTCTGCTCAGTGCTTTTTCCATTCAAAGATTCATGATTTCATTCCCTTTTCATCTTATTAAACATTCTTTACACTCCATATAATTCTAAAATGATGTTTTATTTTGCCTATCTTTGGCCAGATATAATCTCGCATTTTCATTTAATTTCCCGCTTCTCGCTGCCTTTGCCCCATGCACTCTAAAACCAATCATTTATTAAAAACCTCATTCATATCTATTTACTAGCCTAAAATCAGTTCCCATTCTAGAGTCATCTCGCACCCTATTGCTCATTTTATCGAGATTGACTGGAGAGAGCCCTCTCCTGTCCTCGTAGGGCTAGCTACGAGGCTAAGCTTGGTTTGATGTTGCCTCGAGTTTTACCTTCTTCAGCCTGAGGCAGATTTGAGCGCTAACAAAGTCAAAGAGAAAAAATGACAAGTCAATATATGAAAGTTTCGAGCCTCAAAGTATTATAAATGTCTTAAAAAAGTGGCCCAGAAACTTAAGAAGGCTCGAGGTAAGAAGACGAAGATAGTGAATGCACGGTTCAACATACAAGTTGAAGATTAAAGGGATGCTCCTTTTTTTGGGTTTTTTGCAGCAAGTAAAGGTTGTATGAGAACACACAACAGCTTAGGGATGGGAGGATGTTAGTATGCTAAAATGTTTCATTTTTAACCCCCTTCCTACTTCAAAACCACAATCATAAACCTCTGTTTATCCTTATAAGCTTCCTTATTCCTGCACTATTCCAAGAATCCTGTCTATTCGTGCACTAGATTTATATTTCATTTTTAAGGTTTATAAATTACTTAATTAATCATTTTAATAGATTTTATGCCTTTAATATTTCTTGCAACTATTACTTTATTTCCTAAAGTATTTTATAGGAAAATGTATTAATCGTTTTATTAGCATGGTCAAGTGCAGGAAAATTCCTGCACCATTGGCAACCGTCTACTACTAAACTTCCACAACAGCTCGTTACCTAACGTGGTTATATCATTTCAACTCATCATGTTCAATTGCGGTCATCTCGAGTTGAACTCAGAGTGGAGGATAGTTAGGTATATGGTCGAATATTAGGTCGTAGGCCAACGATTAGATTAGAATTTTGTCATAGCCATAGGCTTATTTTTTAATTCTATTTGTTATTTTTTTCAACCGAAAGGCTTGGATTAGAGCAACTGTATGTAATTTCGTTATGGCCATAGGCCGAAAAGGTTGTATAAAATGTAGATTTCAGATAGGAATTAGGGAGCGCTAGCAATGCTACTGTAACTCTGGAGAAATTTTAATTTTGTTTTTGTCACCCTCGTTCTGGGCTAGATTCGAACTTATGATGTACATTTGCTGATTTGGAATTAATACAAGGAGTTGCGCCATGTTGTTTTTATTCTGTGTTTTAATCTATTACTGATGCATCATTGAGTGCTAAAGCTTCAAGTTTCCTAAAATGGGAAACACGCTGGTTGGCTAGGGCCCATCCAACCCAGCTCGTTCACCCTCTCGCTTTTGTTTCATTAAAGGTGTGTGTTGATTTCATTTGAATGCAAAGTGTGGATTAAGTTTATGTTTTATTTTTTCATAAGAATTTTGGTTTTATTTCATTGACAGTCAATGTGTGATAGATCTGTGGTGTGAACATTAATTAATTTTGGTTTACCTTCGGTCATTTCCTTTTCCAAATCTTAGTTTACTTCTTCCTAGATCATGCAAGCATGTTATTCCTACACTACTGTATTTATAATTATTGCAACTTGTTTATGTCAGTTCAATACAACAAAGTTATTTCATTTCTTTCTTTCATAAGAAATTCGATATATTTCTGCAAGTGAGTGTTCATTATCAGATGAAACTATTTTTAATATTAAGAGTTAAAATCTCAGGAATTAAAGATGATTTGTTAATTAATGAATGAACGTTGTTATAACACATCTATTTGTGCCTGCACTTTATATTTTTTAAGGGAAAGGAGTAAAACTTAATATTAATAGTTAAAGTGAACCTTTCTGAGTTAACAAGATTAAAGTCAGATCTAGTTTATTTGGGTAACTATTACAGGGATAAAGCATGTTGTCATACTTAGATAATTTCTTTGAATGCATTGAATAAAGTGTGACTTGAATTTTGAAGTTTGTTTTATTTTAAAGTCTATTTTCATTGTATGATTCAGTTTGGTTGAAGCATTCTTTTGCGTGTGCAAGTTATTTCATGATTTTGTTCACCTTTGCAAATTCTTTTCATAGTTAGCACACCCTCTCATTTTTCTTGAAAGTAATTCGAAAACTTGGTGTAGGAATCTTTGTTCCGGTATAGGAACAGAGTGCTCTAAGGCTGAAGCTTAGAGCCCCTACATAAAGACATAAATCTCCAGTATAAATGTAAAATATACTTCCCGCACACAAGCCCTGTACATGTACTAGTGCAAGCATACTGCAGGAGTACAAGAATAACAACTTAGTGCAGGAAGGAAAATCCTTAAAGAAGGTAGATCTTTTCAAGGGCCCACTTGTTAACCTTCCAACACCCATACTGGAGATAAACATATAATTTTACCTCAGCAATCAATATTGTTTATAGCAGTGTGGAAGTTCCTTTATTTTGTTTCTTCGAAAAGTAATTTCTTTCACATTCCAACACTAGAATGTCTTTAGAGTAAATTGTTGTGTGATCTTTCTTTTCAATTCTGCAAGATTTTGATTAAAGAAGTAGAAATAGAGATAGGAAAAGTTCATACCATTTCTGGCATTTCCTATGCTTTGTATCTAAGTTTACGAAACCCCAAGGTTGACAATTAAGTGTTGAAATGAGTTTCCTTAACTACGATTCCTGCACCCAACAAAGACAAACACTCATGAAAACATCAATGAATCTCAGGTGAAGAAAAATCTAATTGCAACTGTATATTACTGATGAAAAAAGTTTTTATAATAGTAGATCTATAGTCAACACCAATGAACCCTCTATTCTTCAATAATTTTCCTATTAATAGGCTTAGGCATCTTTACATGAGGTCTGCCAACAAGGCGTAACCTTCGAGTCCTTCCGATGACACCTAATCTAACCATAAGAAAATTACATGGAGATAAAAGTGACAACTACTTGTTTTAGAACCTAGAAACTTGATAGTACTCTACAACCTATTTATTACATCAACAGAATTTAAAACTGGATATTTACATCGAGAAGGTCATGTGCCTGGGTGGCACTTACCATGACTAAAACATAATTTCTCCTACCAAGTCAGGAGACCTGTCTTCCTAATTTTTAGGAGATGGTGTCATAATGATGATAAATCCTCCATGATGAGCTGGAAAATTGAATGGATTTGTCGAAGACCATGTCTCTATCAAAACATTCACCTGTTGATCTCTTACCTTTCCACGTGGCTGGCTTGTCTCAGAAAGACCATCAAAACTTGAGAAATCACCAAAATCTTCTTCGCTGCAAAAACAGGGGACTTTAGGCAAGTCCATAGAGAAATTTTCTAGCACTTTGAATTTAACCATTTCTGCAACCTATTTTCTCCCTTTTCTTATCTAAGGTTGTTTATTAGGTCAAAATAACTAAACACAAACCTTTACCTACCTCCTTCATGAAAACACTTGTGGTTTATAGCAAAAAACATCCTACAGTGAGTTTGTAGTGATTTCTGGGCTTCATGCCTGAGACACACTACGAACTTGCCTAATTGGTAGAAGACTTGAAAATTTTTCTTTCCTTCTTCAAAATTTTCTTATGGCCCTACAAGTGATGATCTGAAATGATACAAAAATAACAAAAAGCTAATTTATCCAATTTTTCAGGCTTTAGAGGCTTCACCTTTGGAACCAAAAGTGTTATAAGTCAATTTGGGCACCATTCCCAACGACCTAGTTAACTGGGCATCATCTCCAGGACCAATGATGAAGGGTCTATCATTCCCTATCATTTTAGTTGCTACATGCCCTAAGACAAGAAACAAGACAAATCAAGCAAGACTTTCATCAAGCAAATGTTTCCATGGTTTGAAGCTTATTATATAGCATATGAGAGCTCACCAACACAAGCTTTAAGGGGTCTAAGTGCATTGCATATGCAGGTGGCCCCATGCAAGGCTGCTCTGCAAAGCACCTCCTGACTTTCATAGGTGCATTGGTCACATTGGGAGCGAAATTCTCATTGTTCTAGAATCTCCACTTGGCCAGTGCCTTCTAGAAGAGTTCACATATGTCAAGCTTCGAATCCAAATGTCCATTTGACATCTACATGATTGGAAACATGTATTGCCTATTTTTGGAAATTCATTGATTGCAAAACAACCTATAGTTCATCTATAAATTGAACACACATCTAAGTGTTTAAGGAGGAAGAATTTGAGTAGAGAAATGCTGGAGGATTTTCAATTGAGAGCTAGATTTGTGAAGCTGCTACTGGAGAGATTTATACTGTGATGAGGCTTGGGAACTTTTCTGGAAGGTCACTTCAAAGCAATCATTAGGTTGTAACCGCTCCTTCTATCATCAATAAAGAGTACTTCTTATTTTTCCCTACATGCATCTGTATTGGCTTTGATTTTATATATTGTAAGATCTTGGTTGATGAATGTAGTTTAAGCTTTACTGATTTAGCTAACTAGCTGGAATAGATATCTATATTATTGTATCTTCTGCTGTTTCAATTTTCTTTCTTGCAGGAAGCATTCAGCTCACAAATCACTTGAATTTGAAGCTGCAACAGAAGCGATAGAAGGAACCATTTGGAAGCAACTAAACAAGTTAGCATCCAATCCTCTTTGTATATCTATTCTAAGTTAGGAGAAATAGTAGTATAGTCTTTCATCTATTGTTCTAGACTAGCACATGTCTAGGGAAGCGTAATTTATCCGTAGATTACAATTCTGGCCCAACAAGAAGCTTTAGTCTCCACAAGTTCATCTATGATTGTTATTTTTAAACCTTTTCTCTTGAACTCTGATTGTATCATCTCTGTCTGCTCTTCTAGCCCTTTCACTTGACCTTTAAGTTTCTTTCTTTCTGCATGCAACCAAATATTCCTCTTTCTTGTATGTTTCATTACCCTACGTAGATGAAGTGTCCTCTTCAAAAATTTCTTTTCATTGGTCAAAGAATCATCATAGTGATTGATTTGCTCATTTACCTTTTCTTTGAATTCCTCCACCATTTTTCTGTCTAGGTTGGCTTCCTTCAATTCCAACTTGGTTTCAATCACTTCCTCCTTGGATTCTCTTAACTTCTCCTTTAAAATCTGCACTTCGTTTTTTCAACAACTTTCTATTTACGTTTCCTCTGCATAATGATTTCTTCTTTTGCCGGAGACAAATCAACAATATCCTCTGCCATAGGTTGCTTTCATTTTTCTGTTACTTCAGTCTTTTTACTATCCATGACACCTTTGGCAAGTTGCAGCCTGGTGAGTGGTTTTCTTGGTTGGAACATAAATCCTACATCTTCTCCTGAGAAGTCAAGTTTTTTGGCAGTAATACCCTTATTTTTCTTCTTTCTTCCTTTGATATCTATAGCTTTGACCACTGGAGTTTCTTCTATGTCTATGGCTTGAAGAATGTCTTCAAGGTTGCCTTTCCCTAGTGTTTGGATCCCTGTTATCCTTCCATGACTCTTCTTGATGGGATTCGACTTGCTATTTGTAGGCATGGGCCGTGGAACTTTTTCTTCCTGTGCATGTTCTATTTCAACATCCATGGGCTCTACAATGGGCTCCATTTCCTCTTCATTTACACCCTCTATTTCAGTTATAGGTTTGTTAATTTTGCTTGAAAGAGTGGCTTTTGATTTAGATTTTTTCTTGGGTGTTAATGTATCTACTTCATAACCACTAAGAAATAGGAATGTGGCCTAGTCTCTATTCAGCTTTTTCAACTCCTCCAAAACCAGTAGCTTGATCAATCCATGATGAAAAATTGAAGTTTCACTACCTTCTGGCCTAGCTTGAACTTTGTCTGACATCTTGCCTAGGCTTCTAAATAAGAAAAATGGAAGGTCTAGAGGTTTCTTACCAATAAAATGTAGCAAGAGCCTAAAATGATAGTGATAAATCATATGGAACCTTTCTTCACATGTGAATTATTTTTGAATTACAAGAAGTAACTTGGAGTAGTTTTCTTTAAGGCAGCTCCTCCGGATTCCAGATGTCATATCTACTCCAATGTGTTCAGGTTTCATGAATTCATCACATTTTTGTAACTTGAACTTAGTGTCTTTAAACCACTCTTCTCCCATCCTAGAATCTCTGTAGCTTGGGAAATTGTTTTAGTTGACACCACAAAACTCAACACACCCACCTTTGATGCAATGTCCACAAAATTCACTGCAAAGTCCTTCGGAACCTGAGCATGAAAACCTTGTAATTTTTGGGAGAACCTCATACACCCAACACTGCTGAAGGCTTCTGCAAAGCTAGGATCCTCATTGAGAAATTTTAGATCCGTGGGCTCATACCTGACAACTGAGCCCCCTTTATTAGTCTTCTTTTGCATGGCCATCTATCTTAACCCTGCACTGGCCTCCTTGATGGTATGACACCTGCAAAGAAAAGAATTGCACAACAAGGTGCTTGCAGACCAAACTGGACTATTATGAAGATGATACAGTAGCTACACTCAAAGGTAATATGGAAAGATGACAATGAACAGATCTCAAGGATGAATTTAAAAGGTAAATTTCGACAAATGGGAGAGGTTAAGTGAAATGACAAGTTACCACTTATGATTACACATGTTGCATGACTCTTCTAACTAATCACGTGACCTCAGAATAACCTCTAACCTATAAGGACTAAACACCTCACCCTATCCTTTATTGGTGCAGAAAAACATGATTCCGTAGCGCTTTCTCTTATATTTCTGGCAGATTCACTATGGACTGGTCAAGTGAGTTCATAATGGAAACAATTTGTTTCTGTTAATTTCGCTGCGAACTCAGGAAAAGATAGACAGGTGGCCAAAACCAAATTTTAAACCAATGTATGGAGATTTTTGGTGGATTTTTATGGATTTGATCATGATGACATGACAAGTAGGACACTCTAAACTTAGGATAATGACCAATTCGCAAAATTTCATCAATTGCATGAACTAATTTGAAAAAACATAAAAACCTATGCTAAATGACTTTCCTAATCAAAAAATGAAATTTTATTGGTGATAACAACAGTCATGGGCAGAATAGGTGCAGATCTGGTCAAAAGTAAAGGGGATGTAGTGTAATACGAGGTCCTCATGGAACCAGAAGGGTCAGGTCACTCTATGTACAAGCAAGGGATGGCACAACAAAATATCCAAGTGACAACCACTGGTTGAAATAATCTTAACGTTAGTGAGTTGTGTGGAAAAAAAAGGGCACGACAACCGCCAATAATAAGGTCATGAGGGAAAACCAAAAGATCGATCTTCTAATCTTTCGGAGTGAAAGTTTCCAAACAGGAAGGTCAAGACTCATTACTGGGTGGCACCTCATCTTTCTATTACAAGGAGGAGAAACCACAGATGGGTATTTAGTATAGGTCATTTCATTGGGCTGGTTGTTATTAAGCTTACTCATAATGTTTAGTTGAATAGTAACCATAATTCTATGTTTATTAAAATTCGCTCCAAAGTATTCTAAATCCTCCACCGCTCTAAATAAGAATTATTATTATCGCTTAACTTTATGTATTGGAATTTTTATATTATTGGCATTTGGGGAGCTTTGGTTTATTAAACAAAGGTATTTTCCCATACGAAATTATACAACCACTAGGAGAACCAATTCCAAGCACCTACATTGATTGAAGCATTGAGGAGTATCTATATGGTCGATCTATGAGGCTAGGACATCATTCACAAGGGTGTGAGGGTAGTGCACATCGGCAAGTTGAGGGGGGAAATCATAGGGTCGTGAGCAGTAAGCCAAAATAAATCGTATTAGCAGATGGATTGGTGAAAGCCAAGTGGAGGTTGACCACACTCCACTTCGCATCTCTCTGGAGGTTTATCACATGGATCAGCAATTATCACATAAGGCCATTATTTGTAGTCGGGAAGCATCATGTCAGTGTTGAAGAGTTCGTAGGTGTTGAGTGGTCAATTAGACTCTATTCACAATCATTAACAGACATGTAGGCAACAAAGGGAAGGAACATGGCTTAGAATGGACACCCATTGAGAAACACATCAAAATAAAATTGGTCCATGTGATTGGATATGATTATGTATCATGTTTTACAGAGTCATAAAACCACTAAAAGCGTGAGAATACATATACATCTTGTCATCATACAACAGTTTCGCATATTTTATAAATATGGGAGGACAAGCGGAGGTAAAGCGAAGAAAATGTAGGGAGCTCGCTTGAATTTCAATATATGTATATTTTCATATGCATAATTTTTTGAAAGTGATTAGTTTCTATATTGAGCTTTTCCAGCCGTGACGATCCAACTCAAAGCACTTTTTTTCGAGCAGCAATTTTGGGCTAGAAGGATTCTTCGACAAAAGAAATGGTTTTAGAAGTATATTTTTGCACATAAAATTATTTAGCGTTGGGTTAATATCATTGTTTGAATCTATGGAATGGGCTTTAATTTATTTATTTTTCGTTTTTATATAAATAAATAAAAAATAAAAAAACATTTTATATTTTTCTAGTGAAGCTTCAGCAGGTCAAAAGTTGAGGAGGTACAGTATATCTCTACATATATTCCATGCCTTGCTATGTGAAGATGGGTCGTCTTGAAGAGACCTTGGAAAACATCCATAAACTTCTTAATCAGCTAGTGAGAATATATGGTCATTTACGTAGAAATACCTCCTTATACCAAAATGATGGTTGAAGCAGCAAACCATTCTCGAAAATAGTCCATGTCATTCTATAGCCAAAGCACCCATTTAAAGTGCAGGAAGGACTGTTGATTCAAATTATAGTCTTATAATTTGTCAATCATAAATTATCAACTCAGGGCATTTAGGCTTATGAGATGTTGTGCAAAATATATGCAGGTTTAATACTTCAAGTGCTTACTAATAAAACTAGTCAATCACTCATAGAACTAATGCCTCTTTTCTGAATCAAAATTTTTCAACAAAGGTTATGGATTGGATCTGAAAATCCTTCTACAGCTCTTAGTCTTGCTGATGTGATCAGAAAATATAGGAGATCAAACGTACAGCAAGAAAGAAATCAACTTAACAATGTAAATCAAACTTGATCAAATGAAATCCACACATTTAACACAAAATCCAAATAATTTAATCAATTGGTAATTGTTGCTAAAACATCAGAAAGATTACATTAGTTGTATGAGAGAATTATTACTGCATAGCAAAAATTAAAATACACACACACACAACTAAGGGAGTTGTGAGCAAAGAGGGCCCTCCCTCACTCAAAACCCCTGCAAAATTAATGATCCTTGCTCAGTAGAATGGACAGAACATCAAATGCTATATTAATATGGAAATATTACAACTGAGTACAATTTGATATGTGTTATTAGCCAAAACCCAACCCAACCAAATTTCTTACATCATAAAACATAGTCAAATTTATACAAGTTCGAAAGCCCATATTTGGCTCGAATGAGGAAAATGCTAATCTGAGCTAGGAGCCATCAATATAGGTACAATATCATAAAAATTAGCTAATTTGGGTCTAATCCATGACTGAAAGCATGGATTAGACAATTTTTGTTACAAGGCTAAAGCTGCTCCTCATGCGGCCAACGAGAATAGGTCTACGGATCTAGGTGGTTTCGAAGGCAGATTTGGCACGGCCAATAGGATAGCATCCATGTACGATGAATTTACCCCAAAACCCATGTTCTCATTAGATTTGGTAATGAGTGGAACATAGCTAACCACTAACTTTCTTTTTCTATTTCATTCCCGCATTCCTGCAGTGGGGTGTCCTTGAAGGACATTGCTTCTCCATCAATGAATTGCGTTGTCTCCACCTTCTCCTTTACTTTAGGTTATTCGTGGACTTTTCCTTTCTTTTTACCAAATTTCTTGGGTAGTACCCCCCCTTCTACAATGTCCTTCATAGCCACCTTGGAAACCTGGCTCCTTGTGAATCTCTTAGAGGGGGTGGAAGTGCCCTTCAACTTAGGCTTTTTACCTGTAGTCTCCCTGGTCACCATCACTTCTACATAATTTTCTTCCTCCGTTGTCTTTGGACCACGAGTTCATGGTTTCTTCCTTGGCTTTTCTGCTGGCTCTTCTTCCTTAGGCTCTGAAGGGTCAGATTATTCATCCTCCACGAAATAATTCTCAGCCAGAAAATCCTCCCACATCTTTTCCTTCTTTTGCAGAACCTCCATTAAGATGATCTTTACAAGCCCATGGTGATAGAGGTTTTCATCCAAGTGGGTTGCCCTTTCCTTAGCGGTCATAGACATTTTCATCAGGGACTTCGTCAATTAATGTGGAAAATTCAAAGGCTTGTCTCGAAAAAGTCTGAGAAGCCGAATGTGAAATAAAAACGCGAGCCCAAAGCTACCTTCACATGTTATATACTTCTGTAGGAAAAATAACAAGTGATGATACTTACTTATCAGGAATTCTTGTGGAATCCCCTTTCTCCAGTCAGGGTTTGAATGCTCCTTTCTAAGAAAGGACACACAAATTACTTTGTTAAAGCGTTGGTTCTTAAACCAACGTTCTCCATCTAGTAATATTCTGCATGCCCAAGCCAACAGATTCTTTGTTAATAGGAACTGGATGTTCCCAACTTGTGGATTGCCACCGTTAATATTCAGGTAAAATGACTTCGTAACTTCTAAATTATGGCCACTGAATTTTGGAAACAAGGGTAACAACCCCACTTTTTCCAATCTTGCTTTACTGTGAGGGTCGGCTTCCAACAGAGCAGGGCCTTGCGGCTCAAACCAAACAGGGGCAGGCAATTTTGACATAGTGAAGGATGAGAGAGACAGAATGAATGCGGCTCACAGAAATGCAGTGCCAAGACTTGCAATGGATCACTCAACAAGGGAGGGTTAAATTGGAAATATCGGAGACCACAGAGATTTCGAAAACCAGGTCATGATCGTGATTATCATCATGATACAACCTGTGGAATGGATATCGGGAGTACAACCACTGACATTTCAGAGTCATGATGATCAGGCATGGAGCTCAATTTATGATGCAATGGTTTGTGACCATGTTTTGTCGCAAGGGTTACCATAGCTTAAACCATACAATTTTTTAAAAGTTAAGCATTATTACCTCTTACCTCAAGTCTACTGTCACTGGCTGTACCTTACCAAACTTACATCCCAATGGTCTAGTCCTTTGATGACGTTTGCTTGTTTCTTGGAATCATAACCCACTCAAAAATTACATCAAATGTATAATCACACAATTCATGACCTCAACCAATAATAAAATTGTCAGTACTTTATCAAGTAATTTAAACTAATATTCTGTCTATGATTTCTATTCTTCATGAAACCAAGGCGTTGCTACAGGAAATAATGCCGTGACTGCTGAACATTCTACAGGAAATTCTTCTACAATAAAAACAATTTCTCCCCCGTTTGTGTACAGTGCATTGCACATGAATGAAGGTGTTGATGTAGAATGTGAAATGATCTCATTGGATTACGATCCATTGAGGTAAATTGTTAACCAATGTGAGGCCCATCACCATTAATGAGAGTGAGGACCAAGGTACAATGATGCATCATATCAGGTGTAAATTTATGAGCTGCTATCGAACCCGCTGTAGGATACAAAAGTCAAGGAGCCATAATGATTCCCCACTGCTGCTAGTGAGATAGCTTGTAATTAGGGCATACAAGCTTCAAGGCATCATAAAGATCTAATTTTGCACCCAGATAATTTGCTGATGTCGATGGGCCAAGATTTTTGGAAGGAGGGCCTTGAGGAATCCCACATTAGTCTAACATGAGACATTCATAGATTAGCTTAAAAACATAATTTATTGAGAGAATCCCAAAGGATCTACTGACCTGTGTTTTTAATGAGCCCAATGGCAGTCCATGTTCACCATATTTCAATTTTAGAGAGTCTGAAATACTGAAAAAGAAGACTCCAAGGGGACTCCTTTTTTGTAACTAGTCCATTAGGCTCGAAAAAAGGAATAAACATGTACCCAATAGAAATTCCTCTCATGGTTTACCGAGCATGAGGAGGAACAAAGTGAGCTCATTGTATCAACAGGAAAATCAGGAAGAGGTAGGGAGAGAATGACTCCTTCTCTCACCATCTCCAGCTCTTTCTTCTTTAATTACTCCTTATATTGGGTTTTTTGATATAGATTGAGTCTGTACCTGTTCACCAAGAAGGTAACATTCCCATCATCAATAGTTTTAACCTGAACAGATCCATTATCAAAGACTTTCTCAATTTTATAGGGGCCTAGCCAATGTGTGTTAAATTTCCCTTTAAAGTTCTTAAATTTTGAATCATATAACAATGCCCAATCCCCCTCTTTGAATTGCTTCTTTTTAATGTATCTATCATGCCATTTAGGCTGTTGTTTTTGGATTAAGTCAGTATGTTGAAAAGCATCCTGCCTAATCTCATCCAACTCACTGAGCTGCAATATTCTCTAATGTTGAGGTTCGTCAAGGTCTATACCCATATCTGCTGCCATCTTGAAAATTCTGATCTAAAATTCAATGGGAAATAAAACTTGCTTTCCATAAACCAATTCATATGGAGAGAAGCCAACGAAATTTCTGCATGTAATCATGTAAGCCCACAATGACTCAGGAAGTCGATCAAACCAATCCTTCTTATGTAATTTCATTGTATTGGTAAGGATTGTCTCCAACATCTTATTTGTTGAATCCACCTGCCCATTGGCCTGTGGATGGTAATGGGTGGAGTTCCGATGAGTAATATGATATTTTTGCACAATTCCATGCATAAGATTTGACACAAACTGAGTACCTTGATCAGTAACTATCTCCCTAGATACCCCAAATATTACAAAAATGTCAGAGAAAATAAAATCTACCATTGGTTTCTTCGTTGCTCTAGGTAGTGCTCTTGCCTCCACCCACTTTGTAACACAATCAATACAAACCAAAATATACTTCTTACCTTTGGACATAAGATTGATGGGACATACAAAATCAAGAGCCCACCTCTCGAAGGGTTGTATGAGAACCTATGGTTGCAAAGGCATCTCATCTGATTGTAAAGGTTGCCCCATTCTCTCGCAGCTATCACATTTCTAAACATACTCCTTTTCATCTTTAAAAAGACTTGGCCAGTAGTAACTTCAGTGGAGGATATTATAGGCTGTCTGCTAGTCTAAAAAGTGTCCTCCACAAGGTTCATCATGACAAGATCTCAAGATTTCATAGATCTCATCCTCCCTGATACACCTGTGAATAATCAAATTAGGTGCAATGAAAAAGAGATCTCCCCTAATCCAAGAGTAATCATCACTTTTCCTAATAATCTTCTTTTTCTGATTAGATGAAAATTAGGGTGGAAAATTTCCTGTAACAAGGTCGTTGGCCATTTTTGCAAACCAAGGTGAACAGGAACATCCTCACCTACATGGTTGAGCCTAGATAAGAAATCAGCTACCTAATTTTCTTTTCCTGGTCTGTCCAATATTGTGATGTCAAATTCTTGCAGCAGCAAAATCCATCTAGTGATCCTGCCATTAGTGACTCATTTATTCATGAGATATCGAATGGAAAAATGATCAGTGTGTAAAAAAACTTCATAACCTGTGATGTAATGTCTAAAATTGTTAAGATCATAAATCACATCAATTTCTTTTTCAGTTACTGTGTAATTTAGTTTTGTAAGTGTTAAATTTTTACAAACAAAATAAATAGGAAAGGGAAATGTGAAAGGGAAATTTCCAATCTGGGCCTCTTAAGACAGGTGTTGAAGAAAGCTTTTCCTTGAGTGTATCAAATGCATCTTGACACTCATCATTCCAATGAAATTCAGATTCTTTAGCCAATAATTTGAACAATGGAGAGGCTACCTTTGTAAAATTTTCAACAAACCTTTTTTAGTAGCTTGCATGTCCAAGAAAACTTTGAATTCCCATTTGACTGGGTGGAAAGGGAAACTTTACAATAACTTCAATCTTTGCCAAATCAACTTTCATTCTTGCAGCAGAAACTTGATGACCCAAAACAATACCTTCAGTCATAATCATAAAATATTTTTCATTACTTAATGAAAGATTTGTTTCTCTTCATCTCTGTAAGAATTTTTCAATATTATGTAAAGCCTCGTCAAAAGTATCACCCATTACTGTAAATTCATCCATATAAACTTCCACATAATCATGCACAAGGTCAAAGAAAATACCAAGGACCATATGTTGGAATGTGGCTGGTGTGTTGCATAGAACAAATGGTAATACCTTATATGCATAGGTACCCCAGGGACATGTGAATTTTGTCTTCTCCTGGTCCTCTGGAGCTATCCTAATTTGATTGTATCCGTTGAACCCATCTAGGAAGGAAAAATGCTTTTTCCCTACTAAAGTGTCCAACACTTGGTCTATAAAAGGAAAAGGGAAATGGTATTTTAATGTAGCTTTGTTTAGTTCCCTGTAATCTACACACACTCACCATTTACCATTCTTTTTTGGGACAATAACCAGTGGGGATACCGATTGGCTATCTAAGATAGGATAGATGAACCCTACATTTAACAATTTCTGCAATTCATCTTTTACAAGTCCCCTTAAGGCAGGGTTCATCCTTCTCTGTGGTTGTCTCATGGGCCTAGCATTTTCTTCTATATAAATATGATGAATGCATGTATCTGGGTGAATTCCCCTCATGTCTGTATATTCCCATGCAAATGTATCCAAAAAGTTTTTCAATGTTTGAATTAACTATTTTTCTTGTTCAGGAGTTAAGGCAGAATTAATGTTTACAGATTTTTCAGGAAAATTTTCAACTACCTTAGCCCCCCATTCAGTCATGGAATATGCAGGAAATACAAATAAGAGGGCTGAATGTATTTTAGTTTTTGTACTATGCTCATAAAATTCCTACAGATTAGTAATGATATCTAAATTATGACTAGACTGCCCTTCTAAATGCTTTGGAAAATCAGGATTAGAAATACAACAATTTATCAAATTTTCTCCTGAATTCTCCTTAAGGCTCGTGGCTTGGGAAATTGTTAAAACTGGATGGGTACATTCTGAATCATGCTCCTCTTCTTCAACCCAATATGTATTTTCTAATCTTGATAGGGGTTTAGCAAGGGGATACAAATTCATGTGCTTTGTTTCAGCTCCATGAGTGATGGTCATGTTTGTAGACCTACACCCTATGTAGGCATCTGACGTGGCTAACCATGGCCTCCCCAAGATCAAAGGATTCCCTCCCACATTAGTTTTAGGTTGAAGAACATAAAAGTTAGGAAGGTACTCCCAAGAATCTAATGAGATGACAATGTCTTCTAATACCCCCTTTGGCTTTACCTTAGACCTATCTTCTAATTCTAACATGGTAGGAGTAGGTAATAAGTCCAAGGATCCTATATGAGATAAAGTCTCCATAGTCATCACATTAACGGTTGCACCTAAATCAATTAAAGTGTTCTTTATGGGATACCCATTGATAAAAGTGGTGACCATAGGGATTTCGAGGTCTGCATATTTTTCAGTGACAAATCCAGTGGATATTAAACTTGCAAGCTTTCTACCTACTTGAATTTTAGAGGGTTCTCTCTTTTGTCTTCCTGGTTTCTTGGTACATAGCTCCCTCAATGTTTTGTCATAAATCAGGATATCTTTAATTGCTTGCAGTAACGAGATCTTAATGCACACATTTCTCAGTTCAGATACAAGATCAAACTCGAGTTTTTTTAATTTCATTTCCAACCTCTCTAGAAAAGGAGGCTGGACCATATGGGATGAGGAAGGTTCTTGCAACCTTAAAGTAGGTTGTTCTGCTGGTTTAGGTGTAGTTTCAACTTCAGGAATTTCCAGAGTATCTTCATCTACAATCTCTTCAATTATTTCAGGCTGAGTTACCACTTTTCCCGATCTAAGTTTAATTTCTTGCAGCGCCTGTGGTGCAATACAATAGGTAGGAAAAGTGGGATAAGTGACCAATCCAATATTGTGAGAATACTGGATGGTTTTATTATTGGGGTTAGACACTGGCTGAGTAGGGAGTTGTGTGGGACGAGGTTGATTTGGTGGGGCAGGCAACTGAAGCTCTTGTTGTGGTTGTACAATTTGTTGCGGTGTGGGCTGCCGAGGATAAAATTTTTGAGTTGGAAAATTATGTGCAACAGGGTGAGAAAAGTTCCTCTGCCAAGGTTGTTGAGGAGTCCAGGGCTTCCAGGGCATTGGAATATTCCACATATGATTCTGAGCATAAGGAAATTGAAAATGTGACTGTGAAATACCTGTAGGATGTGGCTGCCATGGTCTTTGAGGTGCCATTGGATAAAGTGCGTTGATAGCTCCCTGATCTGCTATATATGTTGCTTTAATTTCAGGAAGTGAAGGACATTGACCAGTGGAATGCTCAACTTCACAAATTTGGCATACCTCTATGCTATCAACATGGCATTCCCTTAGAGCATGTTTCTTCCTGCATTTGGAGCAGAACATAGCCATGGCTTTATCCAGTTCCTCCTACTTCTTCTTGGCCTACAAAACATGTAGTTGTGAAGACAAAGTGCTAATAATATTAGTTTTAAAATTTTCAAATAAATTACCCATTTTAGCTCTGGTTACTCCAGTTTCACCAATGGATTTGACACTCCTAGAAGAAGTGTCTCTTGACCCACCTCCAATCTTGGAATTTCCTCTTGAATATCTTCTACATAGCTCACACACATCATCATAGTTCAACTTTGATACATCACCTGCTCCCATTAAGTTTAAAATCTCTAGAAATTCTGGTCTGATTTCCCTAAGAAAATTTTTTCTTTTGGTTTCTTTGCTCAGAGGATTCATCTTGGATCTCTTTAGATTATACTAAAATATTTCCACCAAGTCCTCCAGACTCTCCCCTTCCTTTTGAGTCATGCCAAAAATCTCTTCCCTAAGGTCTCTAGATTTAAAATAATCTTGGTATTTCTTCAAGAATACCTTCTTCATTTCATCCCAATTTGAAATGGAGTTTGGACCCAAACCCATAAACCACCTGAGAACTGCATCCTTCAGTGTAACAGGAAAAAATTTCAGCTTTTAAGCATTGGAAGAATAGTTATAGCTCTTGCATAACACATCGAAATAAAATAAGAAGGCATCATGATCTTCACTGGAGGCACCATGTAAATTAGGAAAAGATGAGGGAGGAATGTTTTTCATTTGAGTAGCTCCACCAGTCTCCCTAATAGGGAATTCAAATGTAATCAGTTTCTCTTCTTTCTCAGTGTAGATCCCATCTGTG
>JAXQQM020063018.1:0-56742 GCA_034641835.2 Pinus albicaulis
ATATTATATTATTAATAAAATCTCCTTCCAATTTTCCTATGTATCATGGGGATTCGCCTATTTATTATATATATAAATTTAGGGGGGTTCCTAAAATTTTCCCTACTGCAAATTTTTCACATCTTGTTTACCTCTTTTCAAAGGCAATATGTTAGAGCGCTGAAAAATATTATTTCAAACATTAGAAACTTCAATGGAATCATCTTGTTCATTTGATGAATCTTCTTGAAAGGTCTCATTCAAAACATCACTACACTTGAACATTATCAAATCCAAATTTTTACTTGAATTCACTATTCTCTTCATTTCTTCTGCATGTACAAGAGAAAAACTGATATTATTCTTATGCACTCTAATTATGTACTCAATTCCATTCAGATCGTCAATACAGAGCTCCCAGTCAATATTACACAATTCCAATCATCAAGGTTGGGCTTACCCTCATGGATTGCACTGTTCCTGGAAGCACGCCCAAAACTGCTGGAATATCAAGCTAGGAGGTTAGCTCGTGACTTAGAAAGATAAATTAGGTGTGAAAACAAGTAAATAAAATCACATATGAAAATGATAAGTCTCATTCAATGCATGAATACTTGATAGCAATGCAAGATAACTTCCTTTGAATAGAAGGTTAGGTTCCAAAATCGAAGCATTGGAAAAATTTTGGAGGGTGGTTGTAGCCGCTACAATGCCTTTTTAAAGTATATTATTGAGGATAAGTGGGGGATTTCCTGCAATTTTCCAATGCTTACAATATGAAGGGAAGGTCCTCTAAGATTCATCACACATACAAGACTATAAAATTAAAAAGAACTCAACTTTAGTTATGACCTCAAGGTTGAGAGAAGGAGCCCCTGGAACTAGTGGTTCTGGAACTAGGAATAAAAATGGTCCATATTCCTCTTTCAAAGACAGCATGAAAGGGAAGTCCCGATCCCCAAAAAAACTTATTCAAAGCAATCGAGGCCCCTACATTGTAGATCAAATGGAGAAATCACCAGTCATGGAAGTTTACCTTTCGAAGGTAAATTATCTCTTCACAGCTCTTCAATCCAAGGTGGTTATTTGTAGGTTTAATTGCTTCTGGCCTAAATCAGAAGCCTTTACACCAATGGTTTTTTTCCTCTTGGACACCAAAATGTTATATTTATTTATGCTCCAAAGTATCATTCATAGTATAATTTGATACATATAAATATTTGTATTTTCTATTATCGAAGGACCATGGTTTTGGGGAAGAACTAAGCTCTTTATTACTCCATGGTTTCCATATTTCAATGAGACAAATATGGTAGTCACAACGTTACCGGTTTGGGTGAGACTCCCAAACCTCTCTCTTCCTTTTTGGCACCATCAGGTCCTAGAGGACATTGGAAATACTCTAGGAAAAAAAAAAAGACAAACCTTGAGAGAACAAAGAAAGGCATTTTTACCTTTTCCAGAATCTGTGTGGAGGTAGACCTTAACAAAATTTTACCAGATCACATTATATCGAAACATAAAAAATTCAATGGTAAAAATAATTATACTACGAGAATATGAAATTTCGATGTGGTCACTTCTTTAAAATAGTACATTTATAGAACACATTGAACACATGCCCTTAAGCTACAAAAAAACAAACAAAATAAGAAGATGCACAAGCCAAAATGATGGCGTTTTACAGAGCCACATCTCTTTGAAACATAAAAAGAAGAAAACGTGAAGAATCTAAAAAATGAAGGTGGGGGTACTTTGGATCATAATGAAAATGCTACACACCATTAGAGCGGGATAGGTTCATCAACAATTTAGGAGTCATATCATCAGATAAATATGATACAAAAAGAGGATGGCATGGTGGGCACAAAGCATCTCCAGATATTAGAAATATCAAATTCGTACAAAAAACATACTAAAAAGACAATCATGCTCGACATGGAAATGGCTCTGGTGGACCTCAAAGAAAGGGAATGGAAACAAATCCAAAAAAATAAAGGAAATAAGGGGAATATAAGTGATTTCTAAATTACATGATCTTTCCCCTATGTATAATATTTATATTTATCATTTTTAGATTTTCTTCTCTTTGTTATAGGTCAATTTGAGCATCATCCCTAAGACCAGTATGAACAGGGTATATCATCCCCTAATTCAATACAAACAAGGTGTATGATCCCCTAATTCAGTTGCTATATGCCCTATGGTAGTCATTCCACTAATGGATTTAATTCATGAGAGTTTCAATGTTTGAAGTATAGTTAAAATAGCCCATTGACTCATCAATGATCCTCTGAATGGGCCTAAGTGCATTGAAAATCACTTACCCCAATGCAAGGGTGCTCTGCAAAGCACTTCCCGACTCTTAAGGGTGTGTTGGTCTCCTGGGAGCGAAATCATCATTGTTCCAGGAATCTCCACATGTCCAGTGCCTTCTAGAAGAGCTCATAGGTGTCATACTTCGAATTCATGTGTTCATCCATCACAATTGAACCTGGAAACATGTCTCAACTATTATTAGAATGACATTCAATATCATTTATTGAGAAACTACCTACAATTTCCCTATAAATTGAGCACTCATCCAAGTGCAAGGGAGGAAGAAATTTATGTAGTGTTATGCTGTTGGATTCTCAATTATTGGAGAGCTGAAGTACTATGATGTTGCTGGATTGATGCTTGGTGTGATGAGGAAGAGATGAAGTTGGAGCAATTTGACAACGAACTAATCGACTGGTTGTAATCTATTCCTCCTAAGACTGCAATAAAGATATTTGTTCTTTCTCTCATATATGTGATTATCTTTTGTGAATGTATTCTAAATATGTGCATGTACTCTCAAATTTAGTCAGTTCAATCTGGTTATGATATATATATATATATATATATATATCTATATATTGTATATTTGTATCGTCATTTGTTGTCTTCTGGTTTCGATTGTAGGGATTGATTTGGCGAGTTCAGTTGGATCAAGAGCGTCATAAACGAAAAAAGAAGAAGAACGGGAGCGAAGGATCACAAGTAAGTCTCTTAATATTCTATTTATCTATTTATCGTAGAGAGAATATTATTTACCTTTCCTCTATTGTTCTGAGTGAAGAATCGCCACACTCAGGGAAGACTAGTTTATTCGTAGATTAGAATTCCTCATAACAAATTGGCGAATCCACTGGGGAAATCCATCATTCTTGGTGTTTCTGTCCTTTTTAACCATCATCAATAGACTTTACTTAATATATTTAGTCATTTGAATGTAATTTTTTTCCCTAGAAGTGTGTTTAGCCTGCTTGATCTTCAAGCTTCAAAGTTGCTCTGCAATGCATTGTCTACCCTTAAGGGGCGCGCTGCCTCTCAACCAGCCAAATTCTATCATAATTTGTCTTTTGCATTCAGTTTCAGCCTATTTCTTGCTGTATTCTCAGATGCATGTTTGACCTTAGAGACCAGTAAACATTTCCAGTTCTTCCTCCTTTGGATAGTTGTTTGTTCAATGTTTCATTATTTGTTTTCTTTATCATTGTCAAATTTAATCGAAAGTCGTAAATTTTGCATTATATCAATTCACTATTTTCAAAAGGAAAATTATCATTTCAGTCTTCATTTCCTAAGAGAAAATTGTTGTTTCAGTCCTCGTTTCTCAAAAAAGGAAACATTGTTTGATTGATTTATGCATTTAGTTTATTTTTAATCATTCATATTAAAGAAAAATGAAAATAAAAACATGCATATGAATTTAGAGATTGTGAGTGTTTCATATTAGGGAAATCTTCATTTCGTTTGTGCTCTTTTATCTATGCCCAAAAAATCTGATTTCTCTATCCCTTTAGTAGCTAAGGTTTTCATTGAAAAAATAAATTGAAAATATTACTTCTTGTTTAGTTTGAATTTTAGGAATTTCCCATTACATCTCGCGGTGAACCTGAAAGATAAAATGTTAAGCAAGATCAACATAAAATTCACCTCAATCAACCTAAGAAAGCATTGTAACATTAATGATAAAACTTAGAAGGTCTAGGCTAGAGATGTGTTCTAGCATCGTTAAGCATAGCAACTGTCATTAACTTGTTTGTGATACATTCCGAGTGTGAAATCCCACTCCACGTACATAAGTATATCAGAGCTTGTCTACATACCTTCGGGTATATAGGGCAGTGTTATAGTATGAAAAGTATAAGGGGGTTCTCTCACTATGCAGTTTTGCATTAGACATCGCTATTATGGACTTGGGCCTCCACGTACCTTCGGGTATATTTGGGAGGACAAATTTAGGTTGCTTACAATCCATAGATAACTGAGTCAGCAGCCTTGTAACTTGTGATACATCGAACACATCATTTGGGGAGATTTCCTGCCGTACTTCTTGGTTCGCCAAGAGGTATTTTGCAGTTCACAATTACTTGGTAATTATTTTTCCCGGTATCACCCTTCTATTTGTTTTTGTAATAAAATAAACCAGTCATCATGGAAGAGAAACAAAGCTTTCCCACCATTCACGTAGAATAGCGCTTAAACTACCTTTACCACTGAAACCAATTTATGGTCAGCGAAGGTGACCCCATTTTACCAAATATAGTACCATCAGTACCTCTAGTGCATCATCTTCATCACATCTACCAGATTCATCTCGAGTCGTTTCTACACATCCTATTTTATCTAATGTCGTCGAAACGAAGTCCTCATCACTCTCTGTGGACACTGAAGTTCCAATAAGTGAGACCATACATCCAGAACCCAACGTTGTTCAACTAGAATTTGATCCAAATCCCATCGTTATTTTAATAGAACATCTAGATCCCGAAGTCGAATGACAAGCATTTATTCCTGTATCTCTCACTCCTCAGTCATTTGTAGCCATTAAGTCTTCCCTTTTATCTCACAGTCAACCACCTAAAATATATCTCGGGCTTGACGAGGAAATTATTCCACCTGGTATGATTCAGATTGAGGAATAAACTCACGAAGAAACACCCTCAACTCCAACTCATTTTGGGTCAAGGATTTATCTTTATGAGTCTTTTCCTAGATTAATTTACACTGCTTCGGTTGATCCTGTTTCAATCTAAGTTCTCATAGATATTATATGGTATTCACTGGGTAATTTGACCATGGATGAGTCAGCATTTCCAGCCGTACCATCTGTTACAGTTGTGACAACATCTACTGTTGCGACTTCGTCGATGTTTACCACATCACCCGAGTCACATCTTTATGGTGGTCTGTCCATCCCACCGGGTTACCAATCATTATCTGGAACCTACTTTGGTGCCTCCTAAAATCCATGGAATTCACCCATGTCATATTTTGGTATCTTGTCTGGTACATCTCTAATGACTACTGAACGACTTGATCCTTTATACACATCTTCATTTCAGCATCAAGCTGGTCCATCTGGGTACCTTCCATTCAGTTCAATATCGACAAGACTCCCACCATTTGGAGATCAATATATTCCATCTTATTATACTTATCATGCTGGGGCGAGAACTATGGTCACCCATTTTGACAGTACTCCGTCGTTTTACGGTCACCCAAATGTTGGAATGACTATTTGTCAGTGGCAGCCTATCATGCCCGTTCAACCACAAACGGTTGTGCATTCATACCAACCAGGTTAACATGTTGCGCCTATATGTACCCCACCTATTAATACTTCATTACCCCATTTACAGGCTCATTTTGTTGTACCTCAACCATCTCAGGCGGGTCCTTCAATCCATTACCCTCAAGTATTGGGCCTCCAGACTCCACCTTCTTCGGTTGGTTTAAAAAAACCACCTATATCTAGAAGCTTACAACCAAAGGTTAGATTACCCTTTTATGGGATGTCATAGGCTCCTACCAGTATTACCTATTCACAACTGGGTCCAATCTATTATGGTTTGGGCTATAATCTTGGCAGGAAATCACCTTGGTAGCCACAACCTCAAATACCACAACAACAATTCCAACAACAAGAATCTTATCCGGGTCTTGGTCAATAGATCTCTTAAGCTTTTGGTCATCAAAATAACCCCTATCTGGGTTACCGGTAGAAAATTCCTTATGTTGGTGCACAAAGGCTTGTTGCCCAAGAAATTCCATCCTATCTTGGTTATGCTCAATCTGACCTTAATCGACAATTTCCCTTTGTTGCAACATTAGAATTACCTAATTTAAACTGACTTACCAATGATCCCATCATCTATTATCCTTAGTGGCTGGTGATTCCACACAAATTACCCTCCGACATTCCTAAATTAAATGGAAACCCTGGAGAAGACCCATCAACGCATGTTATGACTAATCATTTGTGGTTCTCATCAAACTCCTAAAATGATGACTCTGTTAGACTACATCTTTTCCAGCATACACTTACTAGTCCGACTGTGAAGTGGTATATTGAATTACCATGAGCTTCATTTGATAACATCACTGCCTTAGCCACTACCTTTTTTACCCACTTCTAATTACCCATATGATATGAAACTGGAATGGAATTATTGACCAATTTTAAACAGACAACTGCTACTCACATTTCTGATCATATTCATGAGTGGTGTCGTCGTCGTCGAATGGTCAAAAAAAAATTTCCTGATCAGTTGTTGGCTGAGTGCTTTATTAATTCCTTGCTGTCATATATCATCAAGGATGTAGCTAAAGGTGATGTCATCACTGAAGAGAAATTCATTTCTCATGCCCAGTACTTAAGTTTGATTTATACTCAGTCTAGCACGCTCTATGAGAAAATTCCAAACACACTGTGATCAAATTTTACTGTTCCTAATCCATTTGGTAAGGACTCTCATGTCGGCGATGGTATGATTGGTTCTACAAACACTTACACCTCTACTAGATCTGATCCTGCACCTTCTTTCGAAATACATGCCTTTTCCTCTGAGAAAGGAAAAAGTAACAAGTAACCCAGAAGCAAGAAAAAGGGGAAAGCAAAGAAAAATCAAAATTCAACCCAGTAGGAACGATCATTTGATCAACAATCTATAAATTCTCAGAAACCTCATTACTCTTGCTTGATATGTTATGAGGAGCACTTTACGCGAGAATTTCCTCACTGCTCCTAAGTCTCAAAACTTCTTAAGACTTTGCCTGCATCTATTGTGTTGACATATCCTTTTCCGAATTCAGACACAAACATGGTTGCTATGAATCTTGCTTCTAGTTCCCAAGTGCTTTTGCTATCTGTCACTAAGCCAAAAAATGATGTTTTGGTGTCTATGTGAAATAAAGGTTACGGTAATCGGGCTACTGATAAACCTACTACCTCGACCATGAATCCGTCCACTGAATCAATTCCACCACCTGCTATTCCAGAGTTAACAATAAATCCGCCAAAGGGAGTCATCCAAAAATCGATGTTCAATCGTCGAGCTCGCGCAAATCAAAATTACAATATAGTTGAAGATCTAGCTTGGTCACCTTTAGCTATGTTGACGCTTGAGTTACTTAAAAATTTTCCCTCCCAGAAGCAAGCTTTGTTGTCAGAAATTGGTGGAATTGACCCGACAGATTCTATTCTTGTAGTATTTAATCAGACAGGTTATGTGCCACAATTACCAGCCAAATTATCGTTTTCGTTCCAAGTAAATGTTCTAAATCACCTTGTTCATCGCACTATTATTGATGAGGGAGAATCCACTTGTATTATGTCTATCAACTGTTGGAAGTCACTTGGCTCACCTCACTTATCTCAATCACCTACGAAGTTGAAAGCTTTTGACGATTGTACATATAAGACTTGTTGTATTATCAACAACCTGCATGTCGAACTTGGGGGAAAAACTGTAACCTTTGAGGTTGAGGTTGTTGACGCACTTGACTACAACATATTACTTGGAAGGCCATGGGTTTACGCTATGACTGCGATCGTTTCTACTTACTTTCGAATGATCGCCTTCCCTCATAAAGGCACTATCATAGTCATTAATCAACTCTCTTTCTTTGCCTATAGTTCCCAGGTACCTGGAAGCATTCCGTTAGTTCATGCACTACAACTAGCACTTCAAAATATTAATTTTGGTCTCTTTAAGGATTCTTCTCTAAGGGGCACCTTCTCATTACTGCCGCCCGCGACGTCAGCATAAATTACGAATATAGAGACCTACTACATGATATATTCCACTTCATCTTACTTAAGGAAGGTTACCAATAATTATTAAGTAGATACGCTGGGTGAATTTCTTCTGCCAAGCCCAATTGAGCTCGCATAGAAATCAATATTCTTGGCTTGGGTGGCACATCTTGATACATCATTGCCGATCATTTGGGTCGATCGTTCATTAGATTTTGGTACTCCTTTTGATCCTTTTTCATCCACATTCTTGACTGATGAGAGCATTGTAGAAGCCATGATGCCAGAAGGAGAACCATGGGACGATTATCATCATCGCTTCGATCTTCCAGATTATAGCGAAGATAACATTATTGAACTATATCGCCCTACAATATCTGATTTATTTTCGAATTATGTTCCAATTAATGACATAAAATCTGAGCGAAAGTTGTCAAATATTGAAGAAACAATTTATATCGATATTTCAACCAAACCTAGCATTGTAGAAAACATTCATGTCGGCGTGTCTTGTTCTACATCCGAACTCGACACTTATCACTCTCTTTTTCGTGAATTTCGAGATGTATTTGTTTGGTCTTACGAGGAAATGCCACGCATAGATTCTAGTATTGTTGAACACACAATTAAAATGTACGTTGATGTCAAACTGGTATGTCAATGCCTTCATCATGTTCACTAGAAGAAGGTTGCTTCCATTAAAGTCGAAGTTGAAAATCTTTTGTGTGATGGTTTCATTTACATTTTTCCGCTTACTGATCGGGTTTCCAACATTGTTGATGTCATGAATAAACAAGGGAAAATCAGAGTCTGCGTTGATTATCAGAATGTCAATCTTTCTTGTCCAAAATAAAATTATCCTACTCCCTATATTGACCAAATTATTGACGAATGTTCCGGCAGTGAAATATTTCCGTTCATGGATGGATTCTCCGGTTACAATAAAATCAAAATTCGCCTAGACGACCAATATAAGATATCATTTATCTGTCCCTGGTGCACATTCGCTTATCATAAACTCCGATTTGGTTTAAATAATTCCAAGGAAACATTTCAGAGAGCAATGGATTTTTCTTTCCACGACATTAAGCACATTGTTCAACCTTATCTAGATGATTTACCCACGCATTCACGAAAACAGACTGATCACCCAGCGCATTTGAGAGCTATATTTCTACGCTTTCGACACTACAAGATACACCTCAATCCACACAAATGTATGTTTTGTGTTGGTTCTGGTCATTTTCTTGGATTTTTCATCTCAAATGATGGAATTAGAATTGACCCACTAAAGGTCGAGGCCATTCTCGAATTGCCTATGCAATCAAACTTACTTAAGCTAGAGAGACTTCAAGGAAAGACTAAATTTCTAAGGAGGTTCATACCCAACTACGTTGAAATGGCTAAAGGATTTAATTGTGTCTTGAAAAAATGGATTCCCTTCAATTGGGATAAGGTTGCACAATATTCTTTTAATGCTCTTAAATATACCTTGATCTGAGCGTCATTAATGTATCCCCTAATTATCAGAGTGATTATTTCTTGTAACTCGGCACTGCAGATACAACCATTGCTATGGTTTTAGTTCAAGAAGACGATGGGATAGAATATTCGATATATTATTTTAGTCATAATCTCAATGATACGGAAGTTAGGTACTCATACGTCGAAAATTTCACCTTGGCAGTCGTCCAAGCTGTCCAAATATTTCGCCATTATATCCTGTTCCGGAAGACCATTTTCATTTCAGATTGCAACCCTATGACATACATTTTGTCACATCAATTTCTTGGGGGAAAATATTTAAAATGGATCATCATTTTGCAGGAATTTAATTTGGAATTCATCAAATCCAAGTCAAAGAAGTCTTTGGTTTTTTCTGAGCTTCTCTGCGACTTTCCCTCTGATAGTATTGAGTCTACATGAGAACCATCAATTCTAGATGAGTCTCTATTTCTAATTGGGTCATCTAACCCTTGGTTTGGATATTTTATCATCTCCAAACCAAAACTTTCTATCCCAATACCTCTCTCTCGCAACAATGACATATTCAATACCAAGCCAAAGATTATCTGATCGTCAGCAATACACTTTATCGTCGTGGTGTTGATACAATTTTAAGGAGGTGCCTCACTCATGAGGAGGTCGAGAAAGTTATAAATGATTGTCATGTTGGTGCTTGTGGTGGACATTTGTCTAGGTACGCTACCATGTAGAATATTCCTCACATTTTTTACTTCTAGCCAACCATATTTTGTGACTGCATTATCGCATTCTGAAGCTACCTTGCCAGATATTTGATCGTAAAATCCACATGTCGCCAGCACCAATGCATCCTATCATCGTTGTGGGACCATTTACAAAATGGGGCATTGAATTCATGATCTGCAACCCTCGTTCAGCCAGGGGACATGGTTATATTATTGTCATAGTCAACTACTTTACCAAGTGGGTCGAAGCAATGCCTACATTCAATAACATAGGCGAAACAACTGCATTGTTATTTTTCAATCATGTCGTTTCTCAGTTTAGTGTACCACAAGCTATAGTTACAGATCATGGTAAGCATGTTCTCAATAACATGATGAATGAGTTGACTTCCAAATTAGGATTGTTACATGATAGTTCTACCCCTTATTATCCACAATCTAATGGACAAGTTGAATCCATTAAAAATATCATTAAGCGAATGCTTAAACGAATGATAGGGGTTCACAAATGAAATTGACATTTAATCATGTACTCAGATTTATGGGCATATCGAACCTCGGTGAGAAATGCGACCGAATTTACTCCCTTTCTGTTGGTGTATGTTCTGGAAGCTATATTACCAATCCATTGTGAAATTCCATCATTAAATATCACTATTGTCTTGTTACCTGACACCTCTAATGAAGAAGCTTGTCTTTTAAACCTCATCCATCTAGATGAAATGCGTCGTGAATCCGCATTGGCCAACGAAGCGCATAAGATATAAATCAAGGTGAAATACGACTGCAATGTCAAGCCTCGCATCTTCTCATAGAGAGACGTAGTCTTGCTTTATGAACAGGAAGCTAATTTGATAGGAACATGCAAATTTGAGCCACTATGGCATGGCCGCTACATTGTCAAAAAAGTTATGGCTAATGGAACCTACGAGTTAGTTGATTATGATGGAATTCCATTGGCATATCCTCAAAATGGGTTGTATCTTAAACGTTATTATGCTTAATTGAGCGTAGTAAAATTTTGTATCATATTTTATAGAAGCTCATATCGTTGATTGTTGATGAGTTCTTCCAATGCCCTTGAGCTGTTGGCATAGTTTTGGATAGTTTTTCCTTTCTTCACTTCCTCATGCAGTGAGACTACTTTGGCTTCTAATTCTTCCCTTTCTTGGTTGCTTTATTCCAACTTCTTTTGAAGTGACTCTTCAATGCATTTGTGTTCTTAAACTTCAATTTTGAGACCTTGAACTTGTCCTTCAAGAGTTTTGGAACACATCTTCTCTGCCTTGAGATCTTTTATAAGCTCGATTGATTCCTCATAAAATTCGTTTATGGTCCATCCTTCTTCTTCATTGTTTGATACCTCTTGCTTATTGTTCTTGGGTTTATTGTGCTTGGCCATAAAAAATACTCTCTCATTGGCTTCTTCTTCAATATCATTGTCTTCATCGGATGATGAGCTATCTTCTTTAGAGAGAAAGTTCCTTTTGGATCCTTGCTTGTTGAATTTCTTAAAGCCTTTCTTTCTTTTTGAGTTGCCATTACTTTTGTTTGGACATTTTGCTGCAAAATGCCCAACCTCATTACAGTTGAAACATATCAATGGAAGTTTACCTTTGAATTGTCCCTTACCAATTTGTAGTTTTCTTGTGAAGTAAGCATATTCTTCATCTGAAAGACCTTCTTCATCATCTCCCTTTTCTTCACACTTGCAAGTGCATGTCTTTTCAATTGAAGGTTGTTTATCTTTATTGGTTTTCTTAGATGCAACGAACGCAGTTTCTAGATGTGAAGTACCCTCTTCTTCATCAAGTCTCATTTCATATGCTATGAGAACTCCATGTAATTCCTCTTTGCTGAGTTTGTCTAGATTTTCACTGTATTCTAAGATCGATACCTTTGGGTTGAATCTCCCTGGTAACGTTCTAAGAATCTTCCGTATGATAGTCTTCTCTTCAACTGGCTCTCCCAATCCTTCCAGAGTATTGGTTATTTCATCAACGTATTGAAAGTATGCAGCAATGTTGCAATCTTCTTTCATTCTGAGTTGCTCAAATTTTTCTCTATAGATTTGAAGCTTTTCTTGTTTGACATTTGAGTCACCTTCATATATATTCTCAAGCTTGTCCCATACATTTTTGGCGGTTTTACAACCCAACACCTTATGATAAGAAGATTTAATAAGTCCATTTATAATAATATTCTTTGCTTTTGCATCATTTACTAAATTCTTCTTACCTTGTTCATCCGCGGTTGATGTAAATCCATTTTGAACAGTGTCCCATACTTCGTAACCTTGTGCCAAGAGATAGACCTCCATTCTTCCTTTCCAAAGTGCATAATTATTTTCATTAAATAGAGGTACACCATTCTTGGTATGCTCCATGACCTCCTTCCAGCTGTTAAACTGCTATTGAAGGAACCAAGATCTGATACCAAATGTTGGAAATCTCAGGGGTTGGAATCATTATTCCTTTCAATTAAGGGCATTGGTTAATCTTCAAGGAATTTAATATCGGTGTTTGCTTAATGTTAGTGTAAACAAAAGGAACACAAATGCACACAGTTTTTAAGGTGGAAACCCACTCCGGGAAAAAACCACTAATGCTTTTCTAATAATTCTTTAATATTCAACTCCAATTGAAAATAAAGCTCCAACTTCCTAGAATCTAGAAAAGCATTCTTCTCCAGCTCCCACTGGATGGATGCTCCAATGCCTGAGATTCTTCAATAGTCAACTGAATGGATGCCCCAACACCCAATGAGCTACAACTCACCCTAGCACCACCCTACCACCCTATAGAAGAATAAAAGAAGAATGGACTCCCGTACCAGGGAAAATGGTCCACTTTTACAATGATATAGAATGATGTAGAAGAAGAAGATATACTAGACCATAACCCCAAATTTGACACAAACACCTAATGATGATCCTAGACCTCCCAACATTGCCTCTTCAACCCTTCGTAGATAGATACTAGTACAATTTGTACAATAATGTATTTACAATGACTAAGTACAATGATACCTTTACAATGATTGTATGCAGTGCTGCCCACTTGAAGACTTCATATGATGAACTTCTTGCTGCTGTTATTCACCTTGGTTGCTGTTCTTGTCATGCTACCCTCTGCTGCACCTTGTTTTTCTTTTCTGCCATAGAAATTCTGGTACTTTGCAATCCTTGAAAACACATGATCTATCTTTTTCTTGCCTTCTAGGAGCTTGATATTGAATCTGGTGTATCTCTGTTATTTCAGATCCTCAATATCTGATTTTCTGTTTTATAGTAGTCCTCTGAGTATTATTTCCAATGCCATGGGTCTGACCCAATTTGGATTCTTCAAGAGAGAGTTATACCCAATTTCTCACACTACCCTAATTATGGATTGTTTCAGCAGAGTGCACTTGTACGGTGTGCCACGTGTCACTGTTTCTTCATTTTCCTCTGAAATTGATAGAGTACAAACTACAGACTGTGCACTATCTGTAAATTTTTACATAATTCTAATCTGATACTCAGAGAGAGAGCTATGACGATTTTACCAAGGTCACTTCTTTGAGATGAATTTCAAGAGCCTGCAAAAACCCTTACTTCCCCAGATCATATCTCCAAAAATATTGCGCAACTTGATCTAAAATTCTTACTGCAGCTTCCTTAGGATTTCGGCTTTTCCTCATAACAATTTCAGCTTCTGAGCCTTCGTAGAAAAAAATTTATAGAGAAAATTCCACGATGACCAGTTTCAGATGGCCAAATCCCATGCATAAGGAGGAAATGAAGATCACAATTTATATGAATGCTTAAGTTGAGAGGGGCTTCAACAAGTGAACGTGGGAGGGATCTTAGGAGCTTAAAAAATATTAATTATGACTTTTCAATGACCCATGCCCCAACCTCATGGGGTTTAGCCCACTAACTGGGGGTACAAACTTCAAACATGAATATCTCTCAAACCGTGAAGAATTACATGGTGTGCCATATAACAACGGAAACATCTCAACAAGTAGGAACCATCAAAAGAATTATTGACCCAGAATATATTAATTTGGTAGGCCAAAATTCCCATGCAATATTGGGTTAGCCCTTGGTGCTGCTTGGGTTGACATCAATGACAACCGTTGATCAACAGAAGTAGCTCTACACCCTCGTTGCACATATTTTTCAAGAATTATGATGACAAGAAGATGAAAGTTCATAGTGATTTTTGCAGCAATTAGTGAAGGGTATGTAAAGCAAATGATGAGAGGATTAGTAGTAAGGTATGAATCATATTCCATCGAGGCTTTGCAAAAATTCCCGGAAGCATATCAAATTTTTAGAGAAGCAACCTGAATTGAGTTTTTCGAGCGACTCAAGGACTCAAATGAGAGTGTTTCTTTGTAATTTTCTCAAAATCTGAATATAAATCAAACAAGGTTCAAAGGTCTAAGACTATATATTACAAAGGAAGTGAATGCTAGAGTAGCAACATTTCGGCCCGAAAGGAACAGGTGGTTCAATCATAAATTTAGTGACCCATCCCTTAAAGTTTATTTTGTGAAGGGAGAATAATAGTTGGTCAAGAAGGGTAGAGGAATTGATCTCATTTCCTTTCCTCAACTATGGAATGATGTTTCCCTATTCATTATCAAGTACATTACTTGTGAGGAATGCTCTAAAATCGTTTTCAACTATCATTTTCCATTGTTGAGTCATCTTCTGCATGGGAAACTAGTTAATCTGCCCCATTTTCTATTGGAAAAATTGAAACACATGGCTGGCTCGGTAAAGGTAGCCTCTCATCCAAAGAGTTGCATTGCCAATTGTAACCTCATAAAACTGATCGTAATGGAAGCTTTGGAGTAGAAAGGAAGAAATTAGGAAGATTTTATCCGTGAAGGAACAAAAACCCCATGATAGAGACAAGTTGAAACTTCTATAGATGCCTTGGAGGAAGCTCATACAGCTAAGAATAAGGGATAGTATTCGATAATTAGAGTTAAGAATAGGTCACTTGAGAAACTTGTGGGTGGCAGAACACTGAAGAAAAGGGTTAATCTTGATACTCAACCAGAACCCTCCCACCATCGAAGAGGAAACCCGACAAGAGAAAAAGAACAAAAGAGGAAGCAAGAAGAGATAAAGAAGCAGAAGAAGAGGAGAAAAAATAAGCCAGAAGACACTTGTTCATTAGGTAAGGACAACAACTGAACTTTTCTACTTAAAATTTAAAAACTAGAAGCAAAAAATAAGGAATTAAATGCCACAATTAGGAGGTAGAAAAATTAAATAAAATGTTCCCTGCCTCGATACATTGAATGAGGCTATTGATAATCTGGGATAAAAAACCACACATGGACCTTTGTGTATAGTATGTCTGAGGGTTTTTCAACAACAGGATACACGATTTTCATTGTAGACACCATCTCAAAAGAAACCAAAACAAAACCATGGTAGGTTGACACACAAGAACATGTTGACGATGTTGCTGATACACAAGAACCAATAGTTGAAACAAAGCACCCCATGGATTTTAACCTAGAAATTGATACACAAGAACCTACCAATGATTTTTCTGATACACAAGAACCAACAGTTGAGACAGAGATTTCTAAGGAAGAAAATTTGAGAGTTGTTCCACAAGAACCTATCAACGAAGATGTTGATACACAAGAACTAGCAGCTGGGGCAGAGCAAATCAAAGCACGAGATTTTATTACACCTTCTACTGGTGTTGAAAATGAAACAATACAAGAACCTAAAGAAGGGTTACATTCAGAAAGACTTCTATTGATATCAAAATTAGAGAATTGGAAGAAAATGGCACTTTCCCTGAAAAGGGAATGATTTCTTTGGAAGTGTTAGACAATTGTATTTTACAAAGCAATGGAACACATAAAATATGCAGAAACACAAACACAAAAATAAAATATAAAACAAGAGAGAGATAGATACATTTAGTTCACCCAACTTGGGCTATGTCCATGGAAACAACAAGTCATTCCTTTATATTATCCAGCAAAATGAAGAGATACAACCTACAGCAGATCCGTTGTAATATCCTCCACTCTCTCACACAATCCCCTTTTCTATTTTTTTCTTAGAGTATACACCCAATACATAGCCGCAATACAATACCCTCATACAATAGAGGGAGTTGCCTGCTAAGGAAAAAAACCCTAAATTAAACATAACTTCTACCTTCAGATCATCCGCCTACTTAACGACCAAGATTGACTACGAAATTATAATATTTTACAAGGAAATTTTACATAAATTTTTAGATTCAAGAGCATTGCCCTAAAAATTCCCTGTAAGGGGGGGGGGGGGGGGCTCAGAAAATCGTCATGGCCCCCCCTTGGACCCCCCTGACAGCGATTAAATGATAGGCGGCGTTTTCGCCCCGTTAAGGACAGGGATCCAACGTGGTGTTACAGAAAGAAGATAATTAGGCTCCACACCCAACAGGAAGAACATCAGAAGGATATTCATACCCTTAAAGATTAGTGGGCCAACGAATTGCTAATAGAAGAGCAAATAAAGTGGGAAACGAGGAAAGTGGAGATGGAAAAGGAATAACAAATACAACAAATACAACAACAGTTCAAGGAAATGACTGAAGAGAAAGGTAAAATAATTGAGTTAGCCCTAAATATTTTAGGTTGTAACCTGCCATCTCCGTCCTACCCGATCTTCTTGTGGGAGAAATTTTATATTTTCGAGTTGAAATCTATCAATGAAAATATACTCTACAAGAGCATTTCCACTAGAATGTTTCTAGATGTATTTCGCTCATGCGATTTCTATTAGCAGAGTCTGTTATGCGAACTCTTCCTACATGTTATAGTTGGTGAGTATGATAGTTTGAAAATGACTGTAGACCTTTTCCCTTATGTTGGAGCTTTCCAGCTACGGGCCTTTATATCTTTCATGATAAATCAAATTGATTGGCACCTCAACATAAAATCATCAATTATGAATGAAGAAATGGAAACCTTGAACATAATACCAAAACCTGGTATGGCTGCTGCTATGAGGCGTAAATTAAAAAAAATTATCAGTAAACCTGAAGTAGTAGAACAACTATCCCTCTATAGGACAAGTATTGTTTGGTTTTGCCTTAATATTTATGAACAACTAAAAAGTAAAGCATTAGTTGGAAGTATGAAATGATGGAAAATTTGTGGTGCAACACTGCAAGTAAAGGATCCCTTTGGGTGCCCCAATTTTGTGATAATTTTTACTTGATTCCCTCAGCATGTATGAATTTTCATAATAATGGGATATTTCCGGATAGGGCTCAAATTCAAGTTTCCTCTGATCTGGCCCAGGTTGAGAAATACCAACCTTCCTTCCACCTGAGCAAGCATGATGAACGTTCATGGGCACATCGACTCATGTCTACCTAGGGGTATAGGACAAAAGATGAAGACACTGCTGGCCCCTATGATTTTACAAAACTACATGCTAGTTTCACAATGGCTAAGGACCCTAAACATTTTGAAGAATCTACATGAGTAAATGTAGTAGCTTCAGTTGGGGGGAGATGTTGGGTGAAATATTTGAGGATATTTCAGGCATCATTTTCTCAAATTTTGGAAATTTTCCCTCATCAAACTTACAATTTCCCCAATACAATGTCACTCCCTTTGATTAAGAAGCAACCTTTTTATTTGGCGTATTATAATGCTATTTCTGCTAAGTATTGAATGAAACAATGCTTTCTTTGGGATGACTAACTAGGGTATCTTTGGAAGATTTCTTTTAATTTTTTTTCTTTCAGGTGTTTCCATCATTACTGAGACCCATGAGTGAACAATTGTTGTTACATGGTATGATTTGTTGTTACTTGCTGCTACACCCTGGGTTTGCTATTTTCTGCTGTTACACCATGAAGCTGCCGTTACAATGCGAATTGACAAGGTTGGAGTCACTATTTTCAAGGAGAGCTATTAAGGGCCGCATGAAGTATTTCCATGCGGACAACAAAGAAGATATAAGTAGTTACAATTGTGTCTAAACAAGAGTGGTGTAACCATAAAAAAAAAACTTTATTAAAAGTGGTTTGTAACAATTTATATCTTTTTATTATTTTTGTTAGCTTAATCAACATGAGAATTGCCAGGTTCTCATGACTAATTTGTTTCTCTAATTTTGGGGCTTTGTAAAGACTTTATAAAAAGAGCTTAGTCTCATGAGGGGATGGAGATGGACAACAAAGATAATACCAACATTATGATCTTGTACTCTATGGATGTTACTGCAATTTTTGTGTTGAATTCTTAAATAGTTTTGTTTTACTCATGCACCGTGCTAGGGAGGAAGGGCCCTCCTATTTATCAGGGATCAGTGCTAATAGGATATTTGTTTTTATGTGTTAGTGTGGATTTCTTATGAATTTTGCACACATTTTATTATGGAATAGATACACTTCTTGTTTCATATTTATTGTTTGTTGTTACACACGTTAATCAATTCTATGCTATTTATTGTTTTTATATATTTAGTTGATAATATATGGTGCGACTATATTTATTCTGAAGTTCTTATGAAGTGTGGATTATCCTTGCCAAGTGCGTTTCATTCCTGCGGCATGCATTTTAATTCCTGTAAGTTTTTATTTCCATTCTGCAAGAGTTCTTTAATTTTTGCAAGTGTGTTCAACAACATCTTTTTCTGTTTTACCCGGTTGTTAAATGTATTGACATGGGTAGTGTAGACGCATTTGAAATAAAAATACCTACCCTAGATGATAATTAATGATTATGGTTTAGTTACTTTAGGAGCAATAAAATCACACAAGCACTAACAACTAATAAGCACTTATGAGAGGAATGGGGAGAGGAGGTACTAAACTACCCAAACATGGGCTATGTGCCTTACAATGAATTCCTTATTGACTCTTAAACCCAAGAAAGGGACCGTAAACCTCTCATTCGTGAATTAGTTCTTATGAAGAGAAGGAAGTTAGTTTTGTGATTCTAAGTTCTTGAGTTTGGAGTATTATAGTGACTAGAGACATTATATTAGAAAAAAAAATATGATTGTTGTAAACGAAAAATGATTGTAAGCCAAAGACTTGTAAACCTTAGATTTGAAGCTAGAAAAAAATATTTCCATTCTTGAAATGTCCAAAGAGAGATCCCTATTTTTGAATTAGGTAGACTGAAAAGAACTAACCCATTTAGTTGTATTTCTCCACATGAAGCACTAGAACAAAGAGAATCTTAGAAATTTTAGAAAGTGGGAAGGGATTTCCTTCTATTTTGTGAAGACCCTTAGTGGCCATATTTGTTGTTTGATGAGACTAAACTTAGTGCTTGCATAGTGGCATCCCTATTTCCTAGCCAATGAAAGAAATTGTCAGTCATACTAGATACATTAAAATAAACACTTTGTTGTTATTCACTAAGTGAAGGATCCATTAAACATTAGATATGGTTGTAGGTGGTTGGTTGTAAGAAATTTTTAGTGTAGGTTTCCTACGATTTTAGGTTTATTCCTTTCTTGTGAATGAATTTTAAATTTCCCTCTATACTTCACATTTAAATATTACTTTGGATTCATTGTGTATTTGCGCAATGGTAGGTTGAGAGCTGTATGGTTGTAATGAATATGCATGATGCATGATTAGTGTGCTAAGTAGTTAACATAATTGGTATGAATGTTGAAATACATTCCCTTATAAATATGAATGTTGAAATACATCCCATAGGTGTCCCTAAGGATGCCACCATAACTAGCCGGCCTGAGATTCCCTTTAGATGTGCCATCAAAATTTATCTGAATGCAACCCTGTGGGGGAGGGGAGAAGACAACAAAGTGAGGGGGGATGGGCAGGATTTTCCATCTCTAGGGTGGAAGAGGGCTAAGGATAGATTTAGAAGATGAACGATACTCATTTCAAGAGGATGTGCTTCCCAGTCCGTTGGATCCCAGGGTTCAACAAGGATGGTTTCACGAATGTTGGATAGGGTTAGGGACCAGATGATAGGGGCCGAGGGGGTTAGTAATCAGATATGGTGTGATTTATACCTTTCTAGGTGTTCCACATTAGTAAGCCTGGAGTCTGTGTGTTGAGCCCTTGGCCCTAAAGATGTCCTTACCTTTCACCAATTTCACTTCATTCCATTTGTCCTTTCGTCGCTTATAGGCTTAAAAGATCAATAGGAATGATTAAAATTACTTAATAATGCAAAAAATGATCGAATTACTAAAATCGGTGGTTTTGTTGTCATAGTGATTTTTTATCAAACTAGCTACAGAATGCTCATTCTGGCTAGTCGCATATTCCTACCTATCTTTATGTTCACACAAAGCTACAAAGCCATTTCAAGGAAAACGAATATGGTTAAATTCCAACTCTCCTACATCATTCCTTGCTCCCTACGAAGTCTCGGTTTAAATCTACAAGTGGTTATGCACGTGAGGAAGCCAAAATTAAGAAAGAAGTGGACTCAAGGACAAGGACTCCCCGTGCATGTCTCTCAGCAGGTGCCAATGAGTCCTCAACAGGAGTTCTAATTCGATTTTGATTGAAAAAGACACCTATGCCTATTTCTACTCAATGACAGTTATGTATTTTTCTTATAAGAATAACTCGGTGAACTGAGAGACAATTAGTTAGTTGATGCTTTGTTGTTAGTTCTCAAAGACTGTGATATTCTGTTTCTGAGCGTTTTTCCTTTAATGAAAGAAGTACAACTTTGATGCATGATCTGAAGCAATTTTGAGGAGTTAAGGATTCGTGTGCCAATCTGATGGTAGAGGGCCCCTACTGTCCGAAAGGCTTTGTGCATATTTTCTAGATAAGTAACTTTAGCTCTGTTTCGTTCTTAATCTAAGCAGTTTTCTGAGCATTATGTTTTATGTTTACTTACATCGAATATTGCAATCAATCTTATTCTCATGAACTGTTCCAATATATCACTAACACGTGAATGAGATAGAGCTGTAGTACTTCGGAGGTTAATTGCATTTTAGTTCAGTTCTGTTCATTGCGTTTCAAGTTTTATTAGTTAATTGAATTCTAGTCTTGATAATTAGATTTAAAAGACCCTCATTATTTTACAAGCTGCTCTTGTTCTTAGTCTCTTCTAATACATCATTATCATATGGACAAGAATTAGTTATATCATTTTGGGTTCTTGAATGTTCTACAATTTCTCATAATTTTACAAACAACCTTTTTCCAAAGCTATTCCAAGAGATCTCTAACCCTTGAATGAGGCTTAATAGTAACATTTTGAGTGGCAGAATGGGTTAATTTTAGTGTCATAAGTAATTTTAGCATAGGGTTCCTTACTATGTTGCAGATAATATTTTCTCAAATTGTTCCAACAAATTTCTAACTATGGATGAGATTTTCTCTGTAATATTGTAAGTTGTTGTTTACTATAGAGAACTTCATTACATCAAACTTATCATTTTCTCAAGTTGTTCCAACATACTTCTAATGAAATGAATTGGACTGAGTTAATGTTATGAGTTACTTTCCTTGTCAAGCTTTGCAATTTGTGAATTAGCATTTTCTGTTCTTAGGTGTCATACACAGTTTAGAGTAGATTTTGTTCTATTTTAGTGTGATCAGTAACTTCTCTTTGCCAACAATTTAGTTCTTTTCCTCTTAACAAAAAAATATAAAACCAAAAACACTAGAAAAACACTAAACACAATGAATTAGGAAGAAGATACCTAGGCACATATAGTGCACTTCACTTCAATAGTTTACTAGCCCTGGTTGACAATTTATGACATCAATTTAGGAACACTAAGTTGAGTAGACATTTTGGCGCCGTTGCCGAGGAAGTGTAACTAGGTAGCCTTGTTTCTTACCTCCCAAAAACAATGATATGCGTAGAGAAAGAGACTCAAGGGGTAGATTCATAAGAAGCAGAAGCTTGATTCCTAGAACACCACTTGTTTCACCAAGACCAAGAGGCAGCACACCTCCAACTCAAACCCAAATCCCATACTTTACTGATCATAGACTTCCAGAAGACTTAAGATCAGATATTCCATCAGAAAGACCTTCCACTTCATCCACTGAACCTGTCTTAGAAGAAGAATCAAGAACCCCTGCTAGGGACATAAAATTTTCTACTTCCACAGAGGAATCAACCATGGCAAAAGAAGGGGGAGGAGGTGTCTTTAATGGAGAACATACACTATTTGGAGGGGGTAGAGGTAGAGGTGCAGACGGAGAAGGAGGTAGAGGTGAAGAAGGAGGCAGAGGAAGAGGTAGAAGGGAAATGGGAAGCTCTTTTGGGTTTCCTATAGTAGATGAAGAAACCAATGCAACTATGAAAAACATTTCACCCTCTGTCCTTCCAAACTTTTATGGACTCAAAAGTGAAGATCCCGAAACCTTCCTATTTGAATTTGAAGTCCTATGTAGAACCTATGATTACTTACAAGATGCCCAAAAACTTAAACTATTCCCTTCAACATTGAAAGGAGCAGCATTAAAATGGTTTATGAGTTTGATCAACAATTCTATTAGGACATGGGAAGACATGAAACATGCATTTCAAGAGAGGTATTTGGATTACTGTATGTGAGTCAACCATAAGGAGGAAGTGTTTAAAATGCTACAAAAAGAGGATGAAAATCTGGAAGATTTGTTGGAGAGGTTTAACTATAACATCAAGAGAGCAAAAATGGAAAACTTAGACCAAGATACTTTGAAATCTCTCTTGTTGAAGACAATTAGGGATGAATGGCTAGATATCCTTAATATGATGGGAAAAGGGGATATATCTCAGCTCACATTACCTGAAATAGCTGAATTATGTATCAACCTTTCAAGAGGAAAATCTAAAACTGTAAAAGGACCAAGAGACCCTGCTCTTGCAAGGGCAAGTAAGTCTGCTTCTGGGACAGTAAGTAGGGCAGAAATAGGACATATGCTTGATGAATTCAAATCTGACATTTTAGGGAGTCTTAGTGAACAAATAGACACCCTTAAATTACAAAACAAGCAAAAAGCTGAATCTGATGCCTTAGCAATCTTTTGTCCCAAATGTAGAAAGAAGCATGCCTTGAGAGAGTGCCCTTTGGATGAAAAAATAGTAGAGACTTGTGTAATTTGTTCAGAAAAACATGAGACCAAGAGTTGTCCTTCACTTCCTGGTCTTAAAGCTGTCTTTCAAGAATAAACCCCTACAAATTCCACAGAATCTCTCAATTTTGTCTCTAGGAGGCCTTGGCAAGGACCTCAAACACAAGGATTCCATGATCAGCTGTATAATCAACCCCCACCAAATTGGAATTCTTGGCAGCAACCTTGGTCCCAATTCCAAAATCAATCTCAAACTTGGGCACAAGGAGCACAAAATCCCTATGGAAGATACTCTCAGTACTATCAATATCCACCATCTTATCCACCATATCCAAATTTCCCTCCTCAACAAAATCCTCAAAATCCACAACATCAAAATCCACCACTTCCATTACCATTTCCTCAGAAAGAAAATCAGTTACCTGCCCAACCCATACCAAACCCCAACAATAAAAATCCTCAGAACACATACATGATAGAAGGCCAACAGTTTCCAACCTATTTGATTACTCCTTTAGACCTTAATGATGTTCAACTTAGGTCTAGAAGAATACTTGAAAAGAAGAAACCTTTTGTAATCATACAAGAACAAAACAACTCTGAGGAAGATTCTCTACGGGTAAATAAAAGTCTTGAAGAAGACACATCTTTTCAAGACCCAAACATTGAAAAATCAAAACAAAAAGAACCAATAATTTCAACTCCTATATTAGAGCAGCCATCAACATCCACCTCTACACCTCCCTTTCCAGAAAGATTAAAAATTGATAGGGGTGTAGAAAAACAAATTATGGTGCCTAATTATGATTTCCTAGATGAGCTAAGGAATGTTTGTATTAAGATCCCATTATTACAAGCTATCAAGGAAATTCCAATTTTAGCAAAAACAATAAAGGAGTTGAGCATGAAAAAAACAGGAAAAAGAATCAAAGAGACAAAGAAAATTCAACTGGCAGGAAAAATAGCAGACATCATGATGGGTAAGATTTCTATTCCAAAGTATCTAGACCCAGGAAATCCAGTTGTTAAAATACACATCAATGGAACTGAGATTCAAAACACACTTATTGATTTAGGAGCAGCAATCAATATCATGAGTAGACAAATCATGGATAAACTAAAACTTCCTAATCTTCTTTTTACACCCACATTGTTACAATTAGCAAACAGATCTGTGATCAAACCTGATGGGGTAATAGAAGACATTCTAGTGTCCCTAGATTCTTGGGAGTATCCTGTGGATTTTATGATCCTAACTCCTAAAAATAATCTAGGAGGACATCCAATTATATTAGGAAGACCTTGGTTAGCTACAGTTGATGCTTTCATTAGCTGTAGATCTGGTGATATGTACATCTCTGATGGTAGTTCAACCAAGAAATTTACCTTGTATCCTCCAGCGAAAAAAATTACAGAATTAGATGATACTCAATGGATTGAGGATGAAGAAGACATACAACCTCTCTTCACAATTTCAGAAATTAGTGAAGATAGCCAGATTCTAAATACCTTAGAAAATTTTGAATCCTCTTCGGAATACAAACATGAACAATTTCAAGAAAAATCCAACATTGAGTTTTTATCATCAAGACAGATGTCTCTTTAATCCATGGATAAATTTGGCAGTTCTACAATTGAGATATTTCCAGTTAAAACTTTAAACATAAACAAGAACCTAGAGAAATCTCAACAAGAAAAGCTAGTCAAGATATTACAGAAACATTCTTCTGCATATGCATGGGAGTACATTGATATGAAAGGGATAAGCCCTAAGACTTGCACTCATCACATCTACATAGAGGAAAATTGTAAACCAATCAGACAACCTCAGAGACGGATGAATCCAAATCTTAGGGAGATTGTTAAAGAAGAATTGCATAAATTGTTAAATGTCAACTTTATCTATCCCATTTCAGATAGTCAGTGGGTTTCTCCTTTGGTAATTGTGCCAAAGAAAAATGGTAAATGGAGGGTATGTATTGACTACCGGGAATTAAACAAAGCTACTCTTAAAGATCATTTCCCCCTACCTTTCATAGATCAGGTGTTAGATACATTAGCTGGCAAAAAGTACTTCTCATTTTTAGATGGGTTTAGTGGTTATAATCAAATTCAAGTAGCACTTGAAGATCAAGAAAAAACCACATTTACCTGTCCTTGGGGTACCTATGCTTACCGAGTATTTCCATTTGGACTATGCAATGCACCCGCAACATTTCAAAGGGCAGTACTAGGAATTTTTTCAGATCTAATACATGATTGTGTAGAGGTATATATGGATGATTTCACAGTTTATGGAAACACATTTGAAGAAGCCTTAGCAAACTTGGAAAAAGTTTTAAAGAGATGTAAAGAAGAAAATATTTCACTAAGTCATGAGAAGTGTTTTATGATGTTTACTGAAGGAATTGTTTTGGGACATCACATTTCAGGGGATGGGATTAGAGTTGATGAGTCAAAAGTTGAAGTCATCTCTAACTTATCTATTCCAAGTTGTCAAAAATATGTTAGGAGTTTTTTAGGATTTACAAGATATTATCGAAGGTTTATAGAAAAATTCACCAAGATAGCATCTCCACTTTTCAAATTACTTACCAAGGACTGTGAATTCAAGTGGAATCCTGATTGCCAGTTAGCCTTTGAGACCCTGAAAACAAAAATCTCTAAAGCACCTATTTTAAGGGGACCTAACTGGAAGTTACCTTTTCATATTTCAATAGATGCCTCAGATACAGCTTTAGGAGCAGTATTGGGACAAAAAGACCTGATTCCTTATGCCATCTACTATACAAGTAAAAATTTGACTCCTTCAGAGTTAAATTATACTATAACTGAAAAAGAGTTCTTAGCTGTTGTTCATGCCATAAATAAATTCAGACACTATATAACAGGCTATGAAACTTTTGTTCACACAGATCACTCTACAATTAAATATCTAATGAACAAATCAATTACTAATGGCAGAGTCATAAGATGGTTATTGCTTTTACAGGAATTCAACATTACCATTCTAGATAGGCCTGGGAAACAAAACACAGTAGCTGATTTCCTATCTAGACTCCAAAACATCAAAGACAATACTCCAGTTGAAGATCAATTCCCCGATGAATATCTTTTTGCAATTTCTACTCAAACTCCTTGGTTTGCTGACATTGCTAATTATTTAGTTTCAGGGAAATTTCCTTCAATAATGAATGCAAGAGACAAAAGAAAGATCATTTATGACAGTGCAAAATATTCATGGGTTGCTAATGAGTTATACAAAACAGGTCCAAACTTTATCATTAGGAGATGTGTTCGAGAAGATGAGATGCCTGAGATCCTCAAAGCATGTCATGATGAACCTTGTGGTGGACACTTTGCTGATAAAAGGACAGCTTATAAGATCCTTCATTTGGGATATTATTGGCCATCCCTTTTTAAAGATGCTAAAGAGTATGTCAAAAGGTGTGACAGTTGCCAAAGGGTAGGGAAACCTTCTCCTTCAGGTGAGATGCCATTGCAGCCTCAGGTACATATTGAATCTTTTGAGAAATGGGCTTTAGATTTTGTAGGACCTATTAGTCCTCCATCAAGACAAAAAAAATATATATTAGTTTGCACTGATTATGTTACCAAATGGGTAGAGGCCAAGCCATTACTTTCTGCTACTGAAGCATCTGTAGTTAATTTTCTTTTTGAGGATATTTTTACTTGTTTTGGTGTCCCAAGGGAAATTGTTACAGATCAAGGAGCTCAATTCACATCAAGGCTAGTGGAACAAATGGTGGAGAGGTACAAAATCAGACACAGAAAATATACTCCCTATCATCCACAAGAAAATGGCCAAGTGGAATCTACTAATAAGGTCATTGAAGGGATCCTAACAAAGATTGTTCATTTACATAGAAGAGATTGGGCAGACAGGCTTCCTGAAGCCTTGTGGGCCTATAGAACTACATGGAGAAGCACAACAGGTCATACTCCTTATGAACTTGTTTATGGAAAACAAGTCTTGTTTCCCATAGAGTTTCAGATTCAAACTTTTAAAATGGAAGTCCAGCTAGGACTTTATCTAACAGAAGCACAAAAACATAGGTTGGAGCAGATTAATGAATTGGATGAGATCATACAGGATGCAGTCCAGAGAACAAATATAGTCCAACAGCAAAGGACTAGATGGCATGATAAGTACATTAAGGAAAAGAAATTCAAAGAAGGTGACTGGGCCCTCTTGTTTGATTCAAAGTTCAAAGATTTTCAAGGTAAATTCCAAACACATTGGCTTGGACCATATGAAATTGTGAAATTTTTTGACAATGGAGCAATAAAAATCAGGACAATAGATGAACAGAAGGTCACTTTTCTTGTAAATGGTCATAGATTGAAGTTGTATCATAAGCCACTTTCAAGAGAAGAATTTTTCAAGAGATTCCAAGAGAACAGTGATGTGAAGTTATTGAAGAAGAATCCTTCTTCTTCATCAAATTAATTGTATTTTCTGAAATCAGATGATGAAAAATAATAATAACAATAATAAAGATAAACATGAAAACTAATCATTGGTTAGCATGGTTATACAGAAAAGATAAAGTGAAAATCAGAATCCTTCTGACACTTTAGCTTTTCAAAATTGTTCTTTTCCTACAAACAACTATCATAAAATCATAAGTGCATGCCCACTTTACATATCACATTCCACTTATGATCCATTTCACTTCATCACATCTCACTTCATCCATATTCCATTCACTCCATTCATCCATACTTCATTCACTCCATTTCATGATCCATCTCATTTTCATTTCAGATTTTCAAAATTGATCTCTTTTTGCAATTGAGTATTACAAATCATAAGTTGCAGGCCACATTTCATATTTCATTTCACTTCGCATTTGTGATCTATTTCATTCCATTATATTCCACTTCGTTCATGTTTCATTCCATTATAGTTCATGATCCATTTTCATCTTATACTTCATTCCATCCATATTTCAAATCATTTCATTCCATGTTTCAAAGCTTTCACAGGTACATTCTGCAACCAGACATTCCACAGCCAGGCATTCTGCAGCCAGACATTCTGCAGCCAGATATTATGTAGCCAACTATCCAGGAACCACGTGTTTAGCAGCAAATTGATCCTTCACACCTATTTCAACAAGCAAAATCAAAAGGATTGTGAAGACTGAAAGATCAATGTTTTTCAAAGGAAAGACCAAGCATATTGAAAAAAAAAAACAAAAATCAAAAGAAAGGCTAAGGTAAAATTGTGAAATTATTATGATAACAGATTATGAAAGATATAGTATAGTTAAGTTATATGTATGTTTCATAAAGTTATTTTGATTATTCGTATTGATCAAGCCTATCATAAAATCCTTGGACAAAATCCCTTCCATTTCGCCATATCAAATCATCATTTATTAAAAGTTAATAGTCAGTACTTGAAGTGACCTATTAGGTCACGTCACTAACCCGAAATATTCAGTGATGATTTTGAAATCCTCATGGGATTTTTCCACGGTCTTTTACTCCATGACAGCTCTCAAACTCATTTATTCATGTGAATTACCCTCACCATATTTCACTCATTCCATATCCACTTCATGTCATCTTTCCTTATCCATTTCCTGTCTACAGAAACAGAGAAGTCATATTTAGGGTGAAAACAACCTCCTACAGCCATTTTTACCTTGAATAAGAGAGCAGTGACAGAGCAGTAAATTGAAGTTGAAGAAAGAAGCCATGGGACTTATTGTGAGGTCCGAACCAGTCGGAACCAAATACCTAGAAGGGTACCCACAAATTAAAGAGATGTTACAGCAGGTCGGATGGCTATAGTTTTTGGAGAAGTTTAATGGTTTTCATAAGGAGGTCACCAAGTCATTTTCCCAGTCATTCAACGGGTCAGAAGTTGAAATAGGTGATGTCAAGTTCATTATCACAGAATCCTTCATAGCAGAGGCAGCAGAATTACCAAGGCAAGGTGAACGATGGTTCAAAAACAAAGAGTTCCACAATGAAGCATGGAGGTAGATGCTAAAAACACCAGGTATGGATATTTCAGTTTTTAAGAAGGGCATTCCTAGCTCAGCATTGAAGAATAAATGGCGAAATATGTTGCTAATTCTACAAAATTTTATAACTTGTGAGGGAAGGTTTGGTACCCTATATGTTTATCACATTTGACTTATGATTCATTTCCTAGATGAAGAGATAAATTTACCCTTTTTCTTACTTCATAGCCTAAAGAGAATGGCTTCTAATGTCCAAAAGAGGGTTCAGTTCTTGGAAACCACCCTATATCACCATGGCCTAGTTAAAATCTTAATTGAGCATCATTTAAAAAAGGTGGGAGACAGTTGGGATGAGTTCCTCTTGAGGAATCATTTTGAAGAACCTAAAGAAACTCCATCTGAAGGAAAACTTGTAAGAAGAAGCAGGAGAAGAAAAATTTCCAAATCTGTTGAAATTAAAACTGGTAAATCCATACAAGAAAATAGTGAAGAGATTATCTCTGAAAAATTGGCTGAAATCAAGAAACATCTTAAAAAGGAGAAGATAATAAGGAAGTATGCTAAGGAGAGAGGTGAGGGACCATCTAAACTAAGAAGAAGCCATAGGCTTAGAGGCATATTGAAGAAGACTGGAGTTAAACAAACAGGAATCATAGATATTGAAGATGAAGAGACACCAACTGATAGATCTCCTGAATACCAGTACGAAAAGGATCTTGATGGAGGAACTCCAGAGGTAGACCCAGCCCAACAATAAATCTATAATTATGTTGAGTCATTAGAAAAGAGAGCCTCAAAAAGCAGAGGAAGAACTCCTAGCCCACAAAAATCTCCAATTGAAGTGCTGAGAAGAGATAAATATGAATTGGAAATACTTAATAGGCATATAAAAAATGAAAATGAAATTTTAAGGGAGCAAGTCAAGCTGAAAAGTGATATGAATACAACTCTCTCTCTGCAAATGGAAAAATTGTACAAGGCTAGTGAGAAGCTGAAGAAGAAAAACAAAAAGTTGAGCAGGGCACTTATAAATCTGAGGTTCAAATTGGTCATAAGGAAGCCTAGGATGCCATTGAACACCAAGCAAAGCATAAAAAGGAAGTTAGATGTCCTAGCAGAAGTTTCAGAATACATGGATTGATTGCATGAGGACATGCAAAAGCTTTGCAGTGGGGGTATGTTGAGCCCCAAAGATGTCCTTTTCTTTCACCAAATTTCACTTCATTCCATTTGTCCTTTATTAGTTATAGGCTTAAAAGATCAATAGGAATGATTAAAGTTACTTTAAGAATGCCTGCAATGATTGACTTACTAAAATTTTGTGGTTTTGTTGTCATAGTGATTTTTTATCAGACTTAGCTACAGAATGCGGCCATTTTGTAGCTAGTCGCATATTCCACAACCATCTTTATGTTCACACAAGTTACAGGTGTCATTTCAAGGAAAAACGCATATGCTTAAATTCCAAAACTCTCCTACATCATTCCTTGCCCTCTACGAAGTCTGAGCAAAAATCTGCAAGTGGTTATGCACGTGGAGGAAGCCAAAACTAAGAAGTAGACTTCTACAAGGACAAGGACTCTGCAGATGTCTTCAGCAAAGTACGAGTCCTCAACAGGAGTTCTAATTCGATTTTGATTGAAAAAGACACCTATGCCTATTTCTACTCAATGACAGTTATGTATTTTTCTTATAAGAATAACTCGGTGAACTGAGAGACAATTAGTTAGTTGATGCTTTGTTGTTAGTTCTCAAAGACTGTGATATTCTGTTTCTGAGCGTTTTTCCTTTAATGAAAGAAGTACAACTTTGATGCATGATCTGAAGCAATTTTGAGGAGTTAAGGATTCGTGTGCCAATCTGATGGTAGAGGGCCCCTACTGTCCGAAAGGCTTTGTGCATATTTTCTAGATAAGTAACTTTAGCTCTGTTTCGTTCTTAATCTAAGCAGTTTTCTGAGCATTATGTTTTATGTTTACTTACATCGAATATTGCAATCAATCTTATTCTCATGAACTGTTCCAATATATCACTAACACGTGAATGAGATAGAGCTGTAGTACTTCGGAGGTTAATTGCATTTTAGTTCAGTTCTGTTCATTGCGTTTCAAGTTTTATTAGTTAATTGAATTCTAGTCTTGATAATTAGATTTAAAAGACCCTCATTATTTTACAAGCTGCTCTTGTTCTTAGTCTCTTCTAATACATCATTATCATATGGACAAGAATTAGTTATATCATTTTGGGTTCTTGAATGTTCTACAATTTCTCATAATTTTACAAACAACCTTTTTCCAAAGCTATTCCAAGAGATCTCTAACCCTTGAATGAGGCTTAATAGTAACATTTTGAGTGGTAGAATGGGTTAATTTTAGTGTCATAAGTCATTTTAGCATAGGGTTCCTTACTATGTTGCAGATAATCTTTTCTCAAAATGTTCCAACAAATTTCTAACTATGGATGAGATTTTTTCTGTGATATTGTAAGTTGTTGTTTACTATAGAGAACTTCATTACATCAAACTTATCCTTTTCTCAAGTTGTTCCAACATACCTCTAATGAAATGAATTGGACTGAGTTTAATGTTATGAGTTATTTTTCTTGTCAAGCTTTACAATCTGTGGATTAGCATTTTCTGTTCTTAAGTGCCATACATAGTTTAGAGTAGGTTTTGTTCTGTTTTAGTGTGATCAATAACTTCTCTTTGCCAACAATTTAGTTCTTTTCCTCTTAGCATAAAAACACAAAACCAAAAACACTAGAAAAACACTAAACACAACGAAGAAGGAAGAAGATACCTAGGCACATATAGTGCACTTCACTTCAACAGTTTACTAGCCCTGGTTGACAATTTATGACATCAATTTAGGAACACTAAGTTGAGTAGACACCAGGATTTATTTAACACTGGGTTGGGAAAATTTTGGGTCAGTCATCCCTCAAGCATGGATCTGGTGTTGGCTATTGGCTCCTAAACTGGTTTGAATTTGGCGAAAACCTGGGACTAAACAAATTTGGTGATGGGGGATTTAATGAAGAGGTGATGTTTTGTTTCTTCCTCCTGCCTGCAGAGCGGGCACATGGATGGACCAACAAAGCCCTGCTTAATTAGGCGATCCAATGTCAGGATTTGTTTATGCACATCCAGCCACAAAAAATGTGTAACTTTTGGCCAAAGGTTGGTTTTCCAGATCCTTTTCCATGCCAAAGTGTATTGGTGGGGCTCATCTAGAGCGCAAAGCAGATAGGCTTCCTTGACGGAGAATTCTCCTATTGTCGATAGGCCCCAACTTAAGTTATCTTGGTCACTGGAGACATCAATATTTTGCTACAACAAATACTTAGCGATATGATCGCACAAAGGCTCAGAGATTTCTTGGGCCAATCCCCTGAAACTTTCCATATCCGCCAACCAGGGTCATGGTTTGCATTTTCCAGTAATCCACCACTTTAATAGCCAAGATCGAATGAAAGAGTGAGTTATGTAGGTAAATCCCCACAACCGACAAAAGCGATCCCTCTAGCCCTAGGGTGGGTCTAGCAGCAAGAGGTCAGGTTAATGCGTTGATTCATAGTTCATGAATGAAACTAAGTCGGGATAGATTGTCCTACCTTTGATCCAACACAGTTGTCATACCTCTGGTGGCAGTCTCCAGTTCTTCGTCCCAACATGTCGCGGTCCTTCGGCTATGGTACTCAGGTGCCTACACAAAGATCAAAGAACGGAAGCAGCATACGAAACAATTTTTGCATTCATAACTATATAACTGGTTAAGGAGAATTAAACGTATTGCATAAGATCAATCACATCAACATAAGACGAGAACCAAAACATCAGTCATGTATGTATTAATAGAAAGAAAGAGATTACAACCAAATGAGCCTTAACGTCACAACCTCCCTAGCGGGTCAAGTCAAAATGCGTCTTGAGCATTCGTCGGGGAATTTGGAAGTGGTGAGGCAATAAGCCTAAGCTCTCTCTTGACAAGGGTCTCTCTCTGCTCTATCTCACACTAGCTATATCAAACTGTTTCAGCAAAATGTTCAACAATTCCTATTCAGCTAGTTGCATCTAGGTGAGAGAGATGTATTTATATAAGGAGAGGAGGAGGTTGGGATCCCTCATATGGTGGAAGGGAGGCCTTATCCTTTGGGAGGTTGCCCCAAAAAGAGGGAACAAGAAGCCAAAGGAAGGTGTTCGGCATTGTTCAGTCGAACAACCCAATTTGACTCGCTCACGAAGTAGTTAGCATGTAAACTTCGCTTCTATATTTAAAAATATTTCCAAAAATAGCTCAGCGCGGGTAGATAACTGAGACAGAGCACCAATGGGTGCAGGGCCCAGTGTGAATTTCCTTTATTGGTGCGAGGCCATAACTGCCTGCCAGTGCCAACCCAAAATCATGTGTTTTTGATGGTCTGTTCCCGGAAAAAGTCAATAGAGGAAATGTTCTTCTCATGGCAAGGGATGAAATGACACTTTTTGCAAGGCATGACACTTCATATAAGTCACACAAATGGTCCTCCAATGTGCGGGATGGGGATTGCAGGGATGGTGACAAAATGTTGTGTAACATATTCCCCCTAAAGCATGAGGTCTGAGAGAGAGGGAGGAGTGAAATGCTTTATGAGAACGCGTTCGAACCAAACACCATTGTCGGAAGACCTGCAAGTACAAATACAACTGATATCTCTGATACATGAACATGTGGCATGGGCGCAGCCATCCATAATAGAGTACATAAAATTTGAGATCCGAGGTATGGACACAGTCATCCAACAATAAGGATCAAAAAATATACTCAGGTATGGTCGCAGCCATCCAATCAAAAGAGTCATGCATATAGTCATGATAAACCAAAATATCCCGCAGCTTCGATCTCATCAGACAAAACCCAAGGTCTTGTGCTCCATCTCGACCCAAACAAGTGCAAATTCAAGCATGCGAATATGTGAGTTGAAGTCGAACATGCAAGAAAGTCACCTGATTACCAACCAATGATGAAAGTTGTTAACAAACACGAGAGAAACCACCAATAATGACAATGGCTCTCAAGGTACAGCTAGTATAATCCATTTAATGTGAACATTTATCTGGCGTCAAACACCAGCAGAATCAGTCAATCAAAGGCCAATGATGTGGACATGTCGTCGAATGCAAAGAACTTGCTAATGAGGCATGTAAGCTCCAAGTTACTGGAAGGGAGTCTCTAGATCAACTTCCTGGATAATGAGTTGTAGTCGATAGGAAGTGACCCAGTCGAAGGAGGGCCATAATGTTTCCCACATCATCGACACGAGACAAAGGAACATGATGGTAGTGAATCAAGACCAAAAATAGGATCAAAGGGAGGTTTAAAACTGCAAACAAAAAATTCTCTTGAACATATTAGTGACACGACTTCATATTTGGCAGTATTTGACATCAAGGGATCTAAGGTCATGATGATGTGGAAAAGAGCAGATGAGAGTTCAAAAAAAATTACCCAAACCCATGGAGGAAAAAATGACGAAATGAGATGTCTCGAACCCGACACGAATGTAGATGAGTGTCATGTTCAGGAGCGACATACTGTCGACATGATTGAGAACAGGTTCCATTTTCCCCCACCATTTCTGGCAAGTACCCCAATTATTTTTGGAAAACAAGCTTGAAGGGGATAGCATGTGCTTGTTATGTAAGCTTATCCTTTAGAAAAATCCATCCTAGTACATTTTACGAGCCCTAGGAAGGAGGAACTCGGTGACGGTTTCTTATGTCAATTAGGGTTTAACGAGTCTGAAAAAGGAAGAACTCATCATATTTTCATGTTTAGAGACTTTGAAAAGAAGCAGAAAAGAAAACTCCAGTAGTCCCTTTTCGTAGGTAGTCTCATACATCCGAAAAGGTAGAAAACTGTGTCTGAGAGAACCTCTTAGTCGCAATATGCTAAGGTATCATTTTTCGTAAATAATTCATCCCAGCCTAAAAAAGGCATAAATGTATACTGTGTAGATATCGTTTCGCATCCATTTAACGAGTTCAAAATGAAAAGTGTCTCGACAATCTTTTCAATTTTAGAGAGTCAGAAAAGAGCTGAAAAATGACTCCAAGAGTGACATTTTTCGTGTTTTTATCGAGTCCAAAAAAGTATAAAATGTAGCTCTTTACTTCATCGTTGTGACGTTTAGGACCTGTCGCTACATAAGAGATGCACGTAAAACCCATTTCTCGAAATAACATAGCGAAATAGTTGAAAAATATGCTTTAAACCTAATTTGGGTTTTGAAAAGTTATAAAATGCCAAATATGGTAAAAAATAAATTACTTTTCACTTTTACCTCTTGTGAGAAATTTGTTACCCTTTTTCACTGTGATTTTATGGCATTGACAGCGGGCAATACAAAATACCAATCTCGAATCTGTCAGTTCCAGGTAAGAGCTTACATCCTTACCTGAATTTCGATAGTACTTTCATTACCTGCAACCCCAATTTTGTAGATTTGTGGGGGATTTTTCAAAAATTAGGTCGCGGCTGTTGGTGCAGGTATCGGGCACAGACTCACGCCAACCAGCTTGAAATTTGAATGGGGGCATGCCAATTGGCTTGAATCTTTCTAAGAAATTCATGCCAACCGCGACATACATGTTTAACATGTAAACACAAACAAGCAGGCCCAAATTAACCATTCAAAAGCTTTGGATTTGGCTAATGAAAACCATATGGACATTTTTGAAGGTATGAAAAGGAAAAATGGTGATTGAATGGTAAGACTGAGAACATAGTGAAGAAGATGAGGAAGCCATGGGAAATAGGAGATGCATGGAAGATCTCAGAGATTGCGGGCTCACAAAATTCTTTATTGTACCATGACTCAAAGCTCAACCAAAGCTGTTGTTGTACTTAATCAGTGTCTAGGATGTTGATCAGGAAAAATTCATTATTCACGACTAGGAACTTGAGATTGAAGTCTTAGATGTTTATTTCATAACCAAACTGTCGCAGAGGGGGGCAGTACCAATCTTGATTGGCACCCGACCCTCAATGGAGAACATGAGTATGGTTATTGACAGGGTGTGCCTAGGGGCAAGGAAAGGATTGGGAAGTGGAAAAGTGGACATCCAAACTAGTCTAAATTTGGCACTAAAGGTAGTGTTGCACACCATCACACAAGCTGTTGGATTGCAGGCTCCGAACGAGGCCACAAAAACATAGCTACTTCTTGTTGTAGATTGCATGGCACCGACCCTCTACAACTGGGAAGAGGTGGTAACTAATCAACATGAAGCGTCAACTGAAAAAATGAAAGAAAACCAAGCTGAAGCAGTTCAGCTACGAGTCCATATTGGTATCGTTCATCTTGGAATGACTACCAATATTATAGTGTCAGGAGGTAATAGTTCCGACACCACCAGCCCAGGAGCCACAGATGGCCCATTGGTAGCTCTGATGCCAAGGTCAGGGGGCAGTCAACAAATGTCTTGGAGACCGGATTTCTTTGAGTGGCTCCACTGATAGTTGATTTTCATGGAGGACTGGCCCTACTCTAGCAAAAATTTCACTGGTGATGCAGATCTCCCGCTCCCAGAAGGAGAGGATTGGGATGAATTATTGGGTAAGACTCTTTTTTTATTTTGATGAGTATTATTATTTTTTTGTGATGCATGTTTTGACATTAGTCCATGTAATTACAGATGTTGGCCAAGAGAGACCTGCAGGTATGTCCTCGATAGCGCGGCGGATTCCTCGTGACTTTGATGTGGCCCCTCATATTAAGGGAGGCGAGGAGGAGGAAATCATAGGCAACTTGGAGGGAATCTCCCGTGGGATCCTCGACTATGTGCGATTTGATGATGTTCCTCGTGCATACTAGAGACACATTGCAGGGGTTTCAAACCGTGTTCACCACTTGCTGAGGCAGATTGTATGGGTAGTGACATGTTATCATGAGTGTCACGCCAATTAGACACCTAGGTTTTATTTCTGCATATTTTTGAGAGATATGATGTCTCAGGATGTAACCGAAGCACACATATTTTTTGAACTTATGATGCACGTGGATGCAAACACTCGATATATATATATACATCTATTTTCCTATATGAATCTTTTCATGTGATGATGATTTTTTTACAAATTACGCAAATGTCTATATAATACAGTGTTAGCTACTATATCAGTTAGATAGTCTGCATAATAAGCAACTACGCAATAAGGAGGAAAACGTTCGCAAAGCACACCAAGCCAAAAAGATTTCATTTTTACGCAAGCTCGAAAAAAAAGGTAAACTATGCTTGAGATTGGTTTCATTTTTACACAAGCTTGAAACAAAGCTAACTATGCTTGAAAAGTGGGCATGCCCCCAGCATGGTGACTCAATTCTATGTACATGCCCCCCAAGCTTCAGTCCATATGAAAGACAGATGGAGTGAAGGTTCAAATTATGAGAAGAAGAGAAAGACTCGACTAGGATTTTACGAGATCGTACCAAATACTCGAATTGAACAGGAACATGTTTCATTGTTTTAATGAGGTTGACACATTAAAATAACTATCTTCGTGACCTAATTCATTTTTTAACGAGGTTGACATAGAAGACGAACCATCCTCTTGAGACCTTGTTTCATTTTTTAATGAGCTTGGCACAAGAAAAGGAACTCTGCTCTGATGAGCTTGTTTCATTTTTTAAGGAGCTTGACACAAGAAATCAAACTCTGCTCCGACGACCTTGTTTCATTTTTTATGGAGCTTGGCACAAGAAAATGAACTCTGCTCTGACTACCTTGTTTCATTTATTAAGGAGCTTGACGCAAGAAAACAAACTCTACTCTGATGACCTTGTTTCATTTTTTAGGGAGCTTGACGCAAGAAAACAAACTCTACTTTGACGACCTTGTTTCATTTTTTAAGGAGCTTAACATAAGAAAACGAACTCTTATCTGATGACCTTGTTTCATTTTTAAGGAGCTTGACATAAGAAAACGAACTTTGTTCTGATGAACTTTCATCATGATTAATAAGAGGTCATGGCTTCCAAGAGGTTCGCATCTGATGGGAGAACAACATCTTGGAAATCGCAATCGAATTCCCCCATTAGATGGTACTCGATGGCACTATCACTAGATGAGGGCAACGAACAAGTGGCCACATAATTAACCAGTGGCAGGGAAGATACAACTGGTGGATAAATATCTGACATTGACGAAGGTGGGATAGCTGCCACCTCAGGACCAAAGAGTGAAAGCTGATCAATGGTCACGATCTGACCTTTGTGTGGAAAACAGATCACACGAAAGAGGGAAGAGATAAGTGCACCCATGGCATAAACATAGTCGTGCCCCAAGAGTAAATTTAAATCCAAGGGTCCTGGAACAACCATAACGTCTATATAGACAGTTTTCCCTCCCAAAGTGATAGGAAACTTTGGAAGGATCCCTAATGGTTGATTGGTTCCTCTGTAAAATTCCAACGCATTCTGCGTAACATGCACAAGGGATGAAGAACCAAAAGCTTGCAAAATAGTTGAATACAGAATACTAACATACATTCCTTCATCTATAATCATGCTAGGTATGACCATATCGAAGGCCTGTACCGTGATCTCAAAAGGCACATAAGAGGGAAGATGGTATCCCGCAAATTAACTCCAATCGAAGGAAGCAACCAAACTACTTGGAGGAGGTACCATATAAATGAGATGGTCATCCCCTAGTGTTACTGGAGAAAGAGGAGCATCCTCCTGGACCACAGACATGGGAGCAGGAAAAGAAACTTCTTGAGTCACAGGGACGGGAGGATATTTCTCCAAGTTCGAGGAATCTAATGAAACAAGAAGAACGTGAGGGGGGTTTGATCCACTCCCGACGGAAAATACTTGATGAACCATAGGCGAGATCAGATCAACCAATTCCACGACCAATGGTTGGTTAGGAATGGAGTCTTGAATTTGAATTTCTAGGAGAATGGGATCGATCAAGGATGAATCTTGACCGACCGTGGAATCAACCAGCGGAGGACTCAAAGAAAGCTTTTGGTAACCAAACAGAAGGAAGGGTGCAAAAATAGTAGGATTGTCCAAAACTCTCGTGGCTTCATCCATGTATGGAAAAAGGTGAATGGGATGATTCCCTTCACACAACTTACAACGATTCGTAATATTACCCCATTTCTTATGAGTCTTATCATTGCTAGTCAAAGATGTGCCACCAATATGACTTCCAGAAGCGAAAGGCAATGGCGGACGATCGTCGGACCATACTTCAAGTACCTTGGGAATGCTAGGGAAGTCTCGAAGAACATGGTCACCTTTGCACAACATGCAAGGGAATTTGAATTTCTATGGAAGGTTGGATGATTTATCAAGGAAAGGTTTCTTAGGCTCAATAGCCACAGAGTTGGCCTCTCTCTTATCTGTCTTCTTATTTTTCATCTTCTTCGTCTTCTTCTTAGCCACCTGGTTACTAGAATCTAGAATTTCACTAGGCAAAGTAGAAGAGGAGGACAAATAAATAGGTGAAGAAGGGGAGAGGTCCACCTTAGAATCAACATGATGCTATTCAGGTTTAGGAGATGATTGTATCGAGGTTGGAGTACTCGAGATCACTGAGGTCAAGAATAACCATATAGGAAAATCAACAGTTATCCCAGGAAGGGACAATGTTTCCATATAAGGAGCGCCAACATTCCCAAAAGCAGGAAAAGGACCAGGATTCCCCTCAGAGAGGATTCCTTGGTTGGTAAACTCTTGAAATGTTTCCATTGGAAACAATCGTAAAACAAAACATTAAGTAAGATAAATTTAAGCAGGAGTATTTTGTGGGCAGTTAAAATTTTAAGACAGTGAAACAAAACTCTGTCGTTTCATTTTTTAAGAGTCGAGAAACAGGAAAAAGATGACTCTAGTCACTTTCAATTGAACAAGCATGAAAGGACAAGTGCTCGATGATCTTTTCGCTTTTAGAGAGTCATGAAAATATCAAAATGACTACTCAGGTAATCTAAGCAAGAGGGTGTACCAAGTTTTCGTGAACTGCCATATACACCTTGGTGATCAAATGAAATAGAAATGACCAAGGACTTGTCGTACGTGCAGGTAGTCTCCCCAAATGTTGTGTTCAATGTATCACAGTTATAGGGTGGTAGACTCAAATTCCTATGGATAAAGGATTGCAACCTATGAGGGTCTCCCTTTATATATGTGATGGTACGAGGAGCACAAGTCTATACTAGTGTTGTCTAATGCCAAGTGGCGAATGACAACTACTAGGTTTAGCGATGCCGAAACACGTCACTAGCCTAGACCTCTAAAATATGTGTGTTAGTTTCAATGCTTCCTTAGGTTGATTGAATTCATTTTTAGGTTCATCATTAATTAATGTTTCGATTTCAGGGCCTTACCAAATTTGATCTCGAATTCCTAAATGCATACTACATGGAAAAGAACATCATTTCCGTTCAATGAATGCTAGCTAAGAGAAGGATAGGAATTTATGACAAAGTAGAAATCAATGAAAACATAAGAAGAATTTCGCTAATGTATCTAATACAACCAAACGAGAAAATGAAAACTCTTTCCTAGTTCACTAAGAGATAGTTATTAAGCAAAGGAACTTTTCCATTTTCAATTCAAGTGAAAGAATGCAATTTTTTATTTTTTAGATGAATGAAGCACACAATGCACTGTTACACTAAAAAGCAAAACAAGTACTAGTTTTGAGCACTATGAATGTAAATATCTAAAACGAATAAATAAAATTAAATACAAACATAAAACACACTCAAAACAAGGATGCACACTTCCAAATAAATGAAGGGCTTTCAAAACGATCCAACGAGAAATGTAATCTATGCTCAAAGTGACAAAATGGAGAGTCAAATAAAAATAAAAGTGATCATCCAACGAACCAAAGACATGAAGAATCAAGAGAAAGGCTAACAAAATCAGTCAGTGAATTGAAATGACAAAAATCAAAGTGAATCGAACTTAACTCAAAAGGCTAAGTGAGGAGAGGGCCGAACAAATAGCACAAGACACCTAGAAACCCTAGGGGCTACAAACTCCACTGATAAGATGATGGACAAATAGCTGAGAAGATTGAGACTACAGAGTCAAAAAAATCCGAATAGACCAATTGCAAGGTAAAAGACCAATCCAGAGGATTTGGCGTGACTGTTAGGATGGAATCTGCGCCTAATAGGGGTTGGCGCACCTGTGACAAAAGCAACATGCGCCAATCGGTGCAACTGTTCAAGGAAAACCACGCCAAGATAGAAAACCATGGAAAAAAGATAAAACCACTGAGTAGAGGTCAGAATTGACACTGTGGAACTAAGCAGGATCATTTAAAATAGTTGGGCAAGTCAAGAAAACTAGAAAAACGATTAAACAAACAAATATGACTCGACAAACCAAATGCTCAACAAACAATGAGACAAAAAACACACACAGATTCCCTAGCGTAGTCGCCAAATTCTTGTGTAGGTAAATCCTCTCTACAGACAGAGGCGATCCCTCTAGCCCTAGGGTGGGTCTAGCAGCAAGAGGACATGCTAATGCGTCGATTCCTAGTTAATGAATGAAACTAAGTCGGGATAGATTGTCCTACCTTTGATCCAATGCAGTTGTCGTAGTTGTGGTGGTGGTCCCCTATTCTTCGTCCCGACGTGTTGCGATCCTTCCGCTATGGTACTCAGGTTCCTACACAAATATCATAGAATGAAAGTAGCATACAAAACAATGTTTGCATTCACAACGATCTAACTGGTCAAGGAGAATTAAACGTATTGCGTAAGATCAATCACATCAACACAAGATGGGAACCAAAACATCAGTCATGTATGTACTAAGAGAAAGAAAGAGATTACAACCAAATAAGCCTTGAAATCGTAGCCTCCTTCAGCAGGTCCAGTAAAAACACGTCTCAAGCATTCGTCGGTGAATTTGGATGTGGCGAGGTAATAAGCCTAAGATCTCTCTCGACAGGGGTCTCTCTCTACTCTATCTCACACCAACTATATCAGATTGTTTCAACAAAATGTTCAGCAATTCCAATTCGGCTAGCTGCATCTATGTGAGAGAGATTTATTTATATAAGGAAAGGAGGAGGTTGGGATCCCTCATATGGTGGAAGGGAGGCCTTATCCTTTGGGAGGTTGCCCCAAAAGGAGGGAACAAGAATCCAAAGGAAGGTTCTCGACGTATTCAGTCGAACAACCTAAGCTGACTCACTCACGAAGTAGTTAGCATGGAAACCCTACTTCTATATTTAAAAAAATTTCCAAAAACATCTCGACACAGGCAGATCACTGAGACAGAGCGCCAATGGGCACGGGGCTCAGTGTTAATTTCCTTTATTGGCACGAGGCCATAACTGCCTGCCAGCACCAACCCAAAATCATGTGTTTTGATGGTCTGTTCTAGGAAAAGTCAATAGAGGGAATGTTCTTCTCATGGCAAGGAATGCAATGACACTTTTTGCAAGGCATGACACTTCATATAAGTCACATAAATGGTCCTCCAATGTGCGGGATGGGGATTTTAGGGACGCTGACAAAATGTTGTGTAACAAAGTGGTATAAGAGTAGAAATAGATTGATCTTGGGATAATTGGGGGTATTGTTTCCAAGAGTCCTCCCAAAACATTGTTTTCCATATTTTATTGACTTCTCACAAAAAATTATCTCGAATCAAATCATTGTTTTTATTTGCTAGCTTACACATGGCTGATTTATGGCTGGGAAGGGGCTCTTGTAGCAGCTCCTTCTAAGTCTTTCCCTAGCCATATTTTTGGGACCATATGATAATCCACATCTCTTGGCCCCTTTTCAGCCATCTCCACCAGATTTTGGCCCCAAGGGTGGTGTTGAAGGCAGTTGGGTCTCTCAAGCTCAGGCCTCCCATCAACTTTGGGAGGCATAGTTTGGGCCAGGCCGTCAGGGGCCATTTTTTGTCATCAAAAGGACCGCTCCACAAGAATATTCTGAACAGATCAATTAGTTCTAAATAGATGCATTTGGGCACATACAGAGTTAATAATTGATAAGGAGGCATTGCTTGCAGGACGGATTTAAGGAGTAATGCTCTCCCCGCAAGGTTCAGAACACAGAAGGTCCAGGTCGAGAGCTTGCTGGAGAGTTTGGCACAGAGCGCTTTCCAAGGAGAAATACAGAGCGGATTGAAAATGAGGGGTACTCCAATATATTTGGATGGGAGAGATCTAATGTTGAATTCTAGGATTCTAGAAAAACATGCTTGGACAGGGCGAGAAGTATGAAAAATGTAAATGTTTGACTTGATCTTGTTGGGGAGCATACCTGATGCTTCCTAGAAGTCTTCTAGGATGGTTTTGATTTGAGATGCTTCATTCATATTTGTGTTCCTAAATAGGAGATTGTCATCAATGAAATTATGATGCATCCTGTCCACGTTAGTACCCGACAGACGTAACCCCTTCAGGAGGTTGGAGTGTTCGGTTGCCTTGATCATTCGTCCTAGACCTTCTACTGCTATTATAAACATAAAGGGGGATATGGGATATCCTTTTTGGATGCCTCGGGAGGGCCAAAAGGTGGAGTAGGGTGTGCCATTAACAAGTATAGAAAATATTGGTGTGGAGATCATAGATTTAATCCACTGAATCCAGTTTGTTGCAAAGCCAAAAGCTCGCATTGTTGCTAGTAGATAGTCCCAACTCAAACGTTCATATGCTTTATATAGATCCAATTTAAGGAGCATCCACTGGGTCTTGTTGTATTTCATGGAGTGAATTGTTTCATGTTCTGAGAAAATTCCATATAAAATTTTGCGACCCTCGACAAGCCCCGATTTCTCATGACTGATAATATGGTGAAGAAGAGGGTGTAGTCGGTGAACCATTATGGAGGAAAGATTTTTGTAGATCAAATTGCACAGAGATATAGGCCTAAAGTCCCCCGGACTTGTAGCCTCTTGTGATTTTGGAATGAGGGTTATGAATTTAGCATTAAGGCCTGACCAGACTTGTTTAAGTTTTCTTGATTCCTCCACTAGCTCCGATAAATCCTAGCTTATAAAGGCCCAAAAAACCTTGAAAAATTCTAGAGTGAACCCATCTGGGCCAAGCGCCTTGCTCTGAGATAGGGTCTTCATCACTTCTTCCACCATATTAAGTGTGATAGGGCTCATAAGGGCCTTGTTCTAGTCACGGGAGATCAACGAGGGGATGTGTTGGGTGACCTTGCGAAGGGTGTTAGATTTGTCATAGCTTTCATCCTACAAAAGTGAGGAAAAATGATATTTTAGTTTTGCCTCGATATTTGCATGTTGTTCCAGTCGGGTACCATCTTTCGCATATAGGTGTGTGATTTTGTTATGTTTTTGGTGGTGGGGTATGGATCTATGAAAGAATTTTGAGTTATGTTCCCCTTCGCACAACCATTGCACATGGGATTTATGACGTCATATAATTTCCTCCTCATGTTTACATTCTTCAAGGTCCTTGGACAAGTATTCTTATACTTCCACCAGTTCCCTAGAGCGAGCATCCTGTATGATGTGACTCTCTACTTATTCCATCCAGACCTCCGGTTTCTGTTGTTCCTCGAAGATATTGCCAAATTATTCCCAATTCCAGACTTTTATTTTGGCTTTAAGGGCTTGGATCTTCTTCTTGAATGATTTCATTTTATTACCTTGAAAGGAGCCTAAGGAGGTCCACCAGGTTTCTAACTTCTCTAGGAAGCCTGGATGCCATAGCTAAAAGCTCTCAAATCTGGAGGGTCTTCTTTGTGGGGTGATGGAGGAAGTCAGATATACGGTGATGGGCCAATGATACGATCTGGTGGACGGACAGATCTCAATGGAGAGCCTAGAATCTTGAAGTAGAATATTCTTTGAGAACAACAAACGGTCTAGTTTGCAGGCTACCTGGTTTGGCCCCCTTCTATTATTATTCCATGTGTGTAAGTCTTGATGGCGGATGACATCCACCAAATGTAGAACTTCAATGGTATCAATAAAGGCTTGCGAAGATAGGTCTAATCATCTAACACCCCCTCTCTTCACCTCAAGGTTTCAGATCATATTGTAGTCTCCTCCTAGGATCCACTCTTCCTTAGCCTAATACCTACTTAGGCTTTGAAGGTGGGTTAGGAAAAAGGACATGTGTCGTGGCATGTGAGGGTCGTATACTGTGGTCAGGCTCCTCCATCGTTGCTCGTCAATCAGTCGGAAAGATACCGATAGGGTAAATATTGTGCCCACCCATTCTGCAATTATAACTTTATCAGGGTCCCAAAGAATTGCTACACCCCTGCAACCCCTATTTCTTCTACAGTCATAGCCTGGTTTTTTAGAAAACAACGTTGGATATGTTCCTTAACTTTGTCATCTGACATCTTAGTTTCTTGTAGTAGAACTATCTCAGGTATATATCTTTCTATTTTTTCTTTAACAAAATAGATCTTCCCTGGGCTGCTAAAGTCCCTTATATTCCATGATATTATCTTCATTGAGGAGGCTATATGGATTTGGGAAAATAAATTTTCAATTGTCCCATTTGTGTTGAATTCAACAGTAATTCTCTAGCTTTTCGAATATGTTTTTTGGTGGATTTCCCGCCCTTTTTACTTTCTTTTTTTTTCAGATCCCCTGCGTCTAGGAGAGCGATGCTCATAACATTTCTCTCCTTTCCTATGCCTTGTCAATCAAGGTCTACGCGGCCAGATTGGGATGACCATTAAGTAAAGATATATCCAAAGTGGGATAGTCGGTTACCTGGGATTTCTTTGATGTCCACCTTGCTCCAGCTTTTAAAAATTTCCAACATATTTTTATCCTCAGCTCCTAACCTGTTATGTTTCTCTTTTGCTTCCAATATCTTTCTTGTATTTATCAACACTTTTTGTACCTGCCAATCTGCCTCAGTGTGTTTAGGAAGTTTTCTCTTGGTAGCCATATTTTCGCCTGGGATGGTGAGAAGCTTCTCTATGTCCATAGATTGGGGTATCTCCTTAGATGATGATGGTATATGTTGGGTCGGATCTAAGGCTATATCTTCCACTCCCAAGGCTGCAAAGGAATTTTTAGATCTATATGGAGTCATCAAAGTTGATGTCTATTGTGGCTGGGGAGGCTTTAGGTGTGAGGCTGCTTGGATCCCAGGCTGGGTTGGTAGGTTTGTCGACTGGGGTCGATTGGGTCGTGTGCGTCTGCCATGCAGAGGTTGGAAACCCTCACTATCCCGAGATTGCGCTATAGCCCTAGCTTCTTCTACAAGGGTTAGTGGGAAGTCTCTAAAGAGGTGTCCATACTCATGGCAACGCCGAAATTTGAAGAGGACATGCTCATAATCAAGTGGTCAGGTGGTATCATGATAGATCAGATCTATGGATTTGGGAAGAGGTTGGGATATGTTCATATGAACACGAATCCTAGAATATGTCGCATGGTGCCAACGCTTAGTGATCTGAGACTTTTTGATAAATTCTCCTATAGAGTTCCTGATACCTTATAGAATGTCTCGTTCGAAGAAGTCTTCTGGTAATGAGTATAATCGAACCCAAACTTGTGCAGCTGTGAATTCCTCCTTCTCTGGGTTGTTGTAATATTCCCAAATTTTCACATGATATTTGGAATATTAGAGTTCTTAATAAAGTTACTTAATTAAGTAAATATAGGGTGGAGGGACCCATAATCCTCAAGATGAATAAATATCCACTTTTTATGTGTGAATGTGGATTAATTAAGCCTAGATCTACATAATGAGGTAGTGGAGCCACTACTAATATGAAAGGAATTGGAGATCATGTCTCATTAATGAGATAGATCATGGAATTTGAAGCAGTCAATTAAGATCATGGAAGGCATCTAATGAAAGATCATAGAGCATTCATGATAAAGTGATGGAGGAAGTTGTGCAATTAATGCACACATGATGGAGAGGGTGTACATTGCACCTAGACATGATCGATGACCTGGAGAGACAACACAGTCAAGCATGGTGGATCATGTCCACATGCACATCGCAGTTTAGATGAGGGCCAAGGCATGGGAAGGCTCATAAGCTATACAAAGGAGATGAAGGCAACAATGAAGGGAGGCTATTGATTATAGATTTTTAGGTATGTTTATATCTAGAATTTTCATGTGACATTCCATGCTTTCTTGGTCTATTTAGCAAAGATTACAAGTGTTGTTTATCACAGGGTGTTCCTGGTAGGGAATCCCTCCTATTTCATTGAGTGATCTCTTGGAAGAGATTTGTACTTCATTCTACATCAGGCATTGGTGCTACTTATATTTTCCATCATCTGTAGAACATCTACCTTCAGGAATCACGCAATTTTTGAAGATCAGTTTGGAAGGTGGAGGTTGTCTTCAGTATTTCAGCTGGAGAACCAGTGTAGGATTATTCCTATCACCTTGGGCTTGAAGATCAGCATTCCCAGGGCTTCATTTCATATTTTTCATCAGGACAAGAGTTATTGACCTCCTAGAAGCAGTAATTCAATCCATAATTACGTTTTTCATCATTGCATATCCAAAGGAGGAAGGAAGCTGCTAGCATTTCAGCTAGTAATCCTATGAGGGATCATCCCCTCACATTTCCATTAGTATTTCCATCAGCCTCGATTATATTGCATCATATTTCAGCAGGCATAGAGCATCTCTCTATTGTATAGCATATTCTTTTTAGTAGTTGCATATTTATTTGCTGCAACTTGAAGGAGGAAGAAGAGGAGACAAGATCTCAATCTCCTAGCTTGTAGATCTGAAGGAGGGATCATCCCTCAAAGCTTAGATCTGTTTGTAGAAAAAATTGCAACAATCTTTGGATCAGATCTAGCTTCATATCTGTATAACCCAGTAGTCAAAGGATCAAGCCCTAGGAGGGTGAATTTCCAAATTTGTAGATCTAGAAAATCCTTTTTGGGTTATCTTGGGTTCCCATCACATTGGCCAGATCTTGAATCTTGGCATCATCATAGCTCCTAAGCTCCCTAGATATGCATTTCCTTTTGCATCATTTTCATGTATATCAACAGCAAAAGGGACAGTGCAGTATTGCTTCTGTAAGCTCACCAGTTACGTAGTGCTATTTGTAGCACCATTGTAGGGTGATTCTAGGCCATCTCTTGGGCTAGATCTACTCATATTTTGTACATTGTGTAATTGATTCATATCCATATAATAAAATGGCTCAACTTCTCAATATATTATGATGTTGTCTTTCGATTTATTTTTTACTTAGTTGCAATTATTATATTGTGTTTAAGTATTAATGCATTCTCCCTTTTGGGACATTACAGTGGTATCAAAGCATGATCTTTGGCTCAGCTTGTGGACACTTCATATTTTGCATCAAAACAAGAAGCAGATAGATGATATCTATCATGAAGGAGGATTGTAATTTTGCTACTCCTCTCTTTAGATCCATGAAAGATCTCTTCAACAAGGTCAATCAAATGAAGAGAGAAAGGCAAAGGAAGGATACAAGAAGAAGATTTGAAGGGGAAGGTCCAAGCACTTCCTATCAGTAGAAAAGGAAACCGGAGAATCATAGATCTACTATGCCCACTTTCTTTGAAAAAGGTGAGAGGTATAGAAATTAAGAAAGAATATAACTTGAGACTCATGAGACTCTCAGGCTATATATTGAAGAGTACAAAGCATAGTTTAGAGCCTTCAAAGAGAGTCTAACTCTCCAAGAATTCTTTGAACTCAAATAAAAAAGAAGATCATATAGCAGCAATAGAAGGAAGAGGCACAATAGATTCTATTTGCCTACATTTGATGGATCTTCCTCAAGCACTGTTAAGGTTTGGAGGAAAGATTTAGATACATTTCTCATGCTACATCCTGTGGTTGAAAAAGAGGTTGTCCAAATTGTAGCACTTCATCATTTAGGTAAAGCCAATGATTGGTGGTTTAGTCACATGGAGCATGCAAAGGTGACTAAATATTCAGATTTCTTTCACAAATTGAGGAAGAAGTTTTATGTGAAGAAAACAGAGATGTGCCACAAAGAGACATTTCCTAAGGAGACAAAGGAGAATGTCAATCTAGTCACTCTGGACAAGAGGTCACTACATTCACCACTAGCTGTAGAAGTACTTGCATCTAGAGAAGAGACACTTGCAACCTTGCAAGATAGTATTGAGATCTTGACACATAGAGTCCCATGCATGATTCAGGAGATGCGTGAGGAAGAGGAGGAAGATTCCAGCACTGGTGCATTGATAGAAGAGCAACCATCTCTCTTAACAATAGTTGAAGATACCATTGTCCCTGTTGGAGGAACTCTTGTGTTCTGTCAAGAGGTTCCCATAGATCAGTTTATCCAAGGTATGCATACACATTCATCACCTATTGTTTCAGTAGATCTTATTGGAACTTATGCGGACATTCCATCAGGGCCAATGCATAACCAAGGGTTAGAACAAAAAGCTAATTTGAATCAAAAAACTATCACAACGCAGAGGACCCTTGATCTAATCAAGGAGGAGATGAGAAGCTATCCCAGTTCGTCATGCATGGACTACATTCAACCTTTTGAGTTGAAGTTTAGAGTTTCAAAAGAAGGGATGAGCATGATCCTATGTACAATGATTGATTATGAGATCAATATTGTACCTTGCTTCGAGACAACATATGTATTACCCTGCATATCGACAACGTTGTCACTTAATAACAGTAATAATGAAGGAGCCCCATTATTCTTGGAGCATTTTGAGGGTATCTTCACCCATGAAGCAATGGAGGTTATGATGGTAAATGTTAGACATCTTGAGATGAGAAAACTTTTCTCCTTTCTTGATGAAACTTTCTCAATGAGCATCTCACAACTCAAAGAGAGACTTCTACCTGCAGCAGAGCCAGAACCTCATTGGTTTTGGAAGGCCATGGATGAGAAGAAGGTCTCATTAAGATATCTCATTGGAGGTTCACTTCAACATTTCATGGAGTGCAAAGTTCTTCATTAGTTTGAGGAGGTTGGTGTCTTACAATGGGAGGATACCAAGTTTTTTCATAATGAGATCCGTCATCCACATTGGGATGAATGGCTAATAGTATGGAGCAAGGGGTTGCCCAGCCACTTGTAGATCTATGACACAAGCTAGCAAGAAGCATGGCTGTGATGGTTTCTCTTGGGTGAGTATGGCTACCACTCAATGAGTCATAATTTTCTGATTCATGCCTTGCACATCATTGGAAGAATGCAGAAGAATAAGGCATGGTTACTTTGGTTGTTGATGAGAGAGTTTGGACATCCAATGATATATCTTATGTCCTTTTATTTACTCTTGTTTGTGATATGTATCATGTCTTTACTTGTATTTCTGTTTGGGATGTATCTCATGTTCATGTATGTACTTGGGTTTGGGAGAAATTAAAACTCTCACATGATGTGGCATAAGGGAGCTTGTTTGTATTATGAGACATCTCACATGTCCATTACTTTATTGTTGCTCCATGACTTGCATCATGATAATGCAAGAAGGCAACAAGAATCCTTGTTGCTATGGTTACTATTGGGAGAGTATGGGCTGAATTATTGCCATACATTGTATGACATTATTGGAGGATGGCAACAAGAGGCCTTACAGTGTTGGCTTTTGTTGGGTGATTATGGTCATTGTACATGGTATAATGATGATGTGATGGGGCATCGAGATGCCTTATTGAGGTGGCTTCTCTTGAGATAATATGGCCACTACATTTGGTACAATGATGATGTGGTATGGAGGAAAGAGGCATTGCTGTGATGGATTCTTTTGAGAGAGTATGGCTCTCATATTCTCATTAATGTTGATTTGGCATGGCAACAAGAAGCATTGTTTCAGTGGCTTCTTTTGAGAGAGTATGGCTCTCGTACTTGTTTTCATGATGATCTAGCATGGTAGTAGAAGGATTTTCTGCATTGGTTGTTATTAGGAGAATATGGTCTGACATTTTTTATGTTTCCCCATATGTATCTACTTCTTATTTTTCACTATGATGATGTGATGTTTGATTCCTACATAGCCAATGGGGATAATGATGAGGGCATTGATAGATGTAATCTACTCTATGTATCATGGGTTGGAGAGATAATTCATGAGTTGGGACTTTCCACTTTGGGAATAAACCACTCCATCTTATGTATCTCATGTATAGAGGAGAACTTTGGTCATCATATGGTTGCCACTTGGAGATTCATTGATGAGGAAGGGTATCTAACTTTTCAGTTGGAAGCCATTCTAGACATTATAGAGAGGCAGCTTTGGGGCTGGACATGCATGACATATTGTGACAGATGGGAAGGCCTTCCACATGAGGATGTCATTTAGAGGGAGGATGTTTGTTGTAGCATCCACTTTTACAGTTGCTTGAGGAAAAGCAACATTTTACTAGGAAGGACTGCAATATTCCCAATTTTTCACATGATATTTGGAATATTAGAGTTCTTAATAAACCTACTTAATTAAGTAAATAAAAGGGTGGAGGGGCCCATAATCCTCAAGATGAATAAATATCCGCTTTTTGTGTGTGAATGTGGATTAATTAAGCCTAGATCTACATAATGAGGTAGTGGATCCACTACTAATGTGAAAGGAATTGGAGATCATGTCTCATTAATGAGATAGACCATGGATGTTGAAGCAGTCAACTAAGATCACGGAAGGCATTTAATGAAAGAACATAGAGAATTCATGATAAAGTGATGGATGAAGCTGTGCAATTGATGCACACATGATGGAGAGGGTGTACATTGCACCTAGACATGATGGATGACTTGGAGAGATAGTGCAGTCAAACATGGAGGATCGTGTCCACATGCACAACATAGTTTAGATGAGGGCCAAGGCATGGGAAGGCTCATAAGCTATATAAAGGAGATGAAGGCAACAATGAAGGCAGGCTATTGATTATAGATTTTGAGTTCTGTTTAGATCTAGAATTTTCATGTGACATTCCATGCTTTCTTGGGTTGTTTAGAAAAGATTGCAAGTGTTGTTTAGCACAGGGTGTTCCTGGTCGGGAATCCCTCCTCCTTCATTGAGTGATCTCTTGGAAGAGGGTTGTACTTCATTCTACATAAAACATTGATGCCACTTATATTTTTCATCATCTGCATAACATCTACCTTCATGAATTACGCAATGTTTGAAGATTAGTTTGGAAGGTGGAGGTTGTCTTCAGTATTTCAGCTGGAGAACCGGTGTAGGATTATTCCTATCACCCTGGGCTTGAATACCAACATTCCCAGATCTTCATTTCATATCTGGCATTAGGCAAAGAGTTATTTACCTCCTAACAACAATAATTCCATCCATAATTACGTTGTCCATCATTGCAGATCCAAAGGAGGAAGGAATTTGCTAGCATTTCAACTAGTAATCCTATGAGGGATCATCCCCTCAACTTGCCATCAGTATTTCCATCAGCCTGGGGTCTATTACAGCATATCTCAGTAGGCATAGAGCCTCTCTCTCTTGTACAATGCAGTTTCTGTAGCATTTTCATATTCAGTTGTTGTAACTTGAAGGAGGAAGAAGAGGAGACAAGATATCAAGCTCCTAGCTTATAGATTTGAAGGAGGGATCAACCCTCAAAGCTTAGATCTATTTGTAGAACAAATTGCAACCATATTTGGATCAGATCTAGCTTTAGATCTGTACAACCCAGCAATCAAAGGATAAATCCCTAGGAGGGTGATTTTCCAAAGTTGTAGATCTGGAAAATCCTTTCTAGGTTATCTTCGGTTCCCATCACATTAGCCAGATCTTAAATCTTAGCATCATTAGAGCTCCTAAGCTCCCTAGATATGCATTTCCTTTTGCAGCATTTTCATGTATATCAGCAATAGAAGGGACAACGCAATATTGCTTTTGTAAGCTCACCAGTTATGGAGTGCTAGTTGCAGCACCATTGTAGGGTGATTCTAGGCCATCTCTTGGACTAGATCTACTCATATTTTGTACATTGTGTAACTGTAATAATAAAAAATGAAAAACACATGAATATAGAACATATGCACAATTCCAACTACGATAAAATAGGAATTAAACATGTAGAACTAGAAAAATGTCGAAATACATCAAAACGACATAAATATGGGCAGAAAACAGTTGAGCCATATCATTATATATCAACATCAAATGAAAGTACATAGTGCTCCAAAAAGAATGCACTCAAGCCACAATATGGCTGAAATACACCAAAGAAACCAAGCACTGGAAATGTGTGCTGCTACTGTTGCTGCTGTTGGAAACTATTGTTATTATGAAGAAGAACCATGTGCGGAAGGTTGTTATATTGCTCATAATGATCCACACTTTTAACCAAGGATTCTACTCAACAAACCCAGAAAAACCCAGAAATGGTTTGGCTAGATTTTAAGTTTGGATTTTCGACGCTTTTTGAGTTACCCACTACATTTATGCTGCCTGACTTATGCACTCCCTAGGAATGACTATTGATATGGGGCTGAAGGAATGATCTATCAGTTGCAACAACACCAAATCAACTCAATAGGTGAAGGGCTGGTGCCCTCACTAGAAAATAAGCTCAAAATTTGGAAATTTCTCTCCCCCACTGCTACACCCCTGCAACACAACCCAACTCTAAACAGAACTGTGTTGTACATGAGACTAAAGCTTGGTAAAATTCCTGATTATGGAAGTATAGTGCAAACTCCTCCAAGAATCCTCAATGGAAGAGGTGGGATTCCCGATCAGGAACACCATGCGCTAAACAACACATGCAATCTTAGCTAAATAGCTGAAGAAAGCTATATGTATAAACAAACCATATATAAAAATATAAAATATACCAATATGAATAATATCGCTACTATAATCTTCCTTTTATAATATATGAGCTTCTAAACCCTAAGCCCCATCCATTAATGACACTAATTCCATGCAATGTGTCTCCATCCAAAACTACGTTGTCCCTCCACTAATGTCCATTCCTCCATAACAACGCTGTTGATTTGGTCAAAGTTGACCCAGTCCACATGTTTTAGCCCTATTCACACCTTAGGGTGCTTAATTGAGCTAGAAAGATGATACACTTTCACATTAGAAGTGGTTTTATTAACATTAAATATATTTATGGGTCTCCCTACCCACTTATTCACCTATCTAAGTGACAAAACAAAACTTTAATATTCCAATTAGCTATAGGCTAATTTAGGAATATTACAGTCCTCCCCTCCAAAATGTTGCTTGTCCTCAAGCAACTATAAGGATCGAACTGAAGAGCCTCTGCTCTTCCTCCTGTAGCATCTTCATGTGATAAGCTCCTCCAATGAACAAGATGTTGTCTCATCAATAAGTCTCCAAGTTGCTCCTCCCAAGTGTATAAGTATGCCTTTGGTGAAAAATCCAAATGGATCTCATCATGAACATTGGAATATCCATGGAAGAAACTATGTGTGGTCTAGAGGCCTTCTTGAGGCATGGAATCTGAAATATATTGGGAACTATTATTCCCATGTGAAGCCTCCATCTCCAAGCTATCATCCACAAGAAGTGAGCTACCCTCCAACATGGCAACTCATGAAACATCTCCTCCACCTTAGGCTCTTGCAAAGAAGGTGGGCTGTATAACTGAATATGATGGATCAAATTGTCCATCCCACACTGTCTCTCTCTCCACTTATGATAAGTGTAGAGCTTCTGCTGAACTTGGATTGTAATAATGTTTCCTTCAAGAGGAAAAAAGGCAGTTGGATCCTCAAAGATCCACTCTTTGGTTCTTGCCCAGATCATCCCATGTAAAATGAATATGACATTATCATCATATGGGATCCAAATGAGAAAAGTACTGAAGGTTTTATGTAGTTCTAGAAGGTACCAACAGTTTCCTAAGTCATCACAGTGCAATTTTACCACCTTCAGTTTCAGAATATGATGTGGAAAGTTGTCTTCAAACAATTTTCTTCTTGTGCATGTCATCTAATCTACTAGTAAATAGTACATGGCATTGTATATCAACTGAGCATACAGGAAATAGTACAACACTTTCCCAAATCCATACAAGAAATGGCTATCTTCATCATAGATGTTGGTCCAAAAATGACCATGAAGCCCAAATGGAGGCTTGCCCTCTTGTGGATAAATTCACTATATAGAGATGGTAAGAGAATGCAAATACTGTGTTAGATGATCAATAAATGAAAAAACATATTTCTTACCATGTACTGAGAGTAAACTTATAACAAGGTCCAAGAATGAGCCCTCCATAGTGGTATGACATATCTCCATGGAAAGGAATGAACCATGTGTTGTATGCAAGACATTCTCCTTATACTTGGGGATCCAAGTCAAGAAGATCATATCATGGTAAGAGATATCCCAATCCACTAATCCATCACTCTCATATTCTACTTGTTCATCAAGTGCATCATATTTGAAGTGATCCTAGGAACACTCCATCAACAAATCCAAGCTCCCATGTGACAGCGCTATTGGCCTTTGTGACAAGGCTCTTGTCATGTCATAGCTCCATCCTTTGACATACCATGTGCCAAAGCCATCAATCATAATGGTGATATATATGGGAGATTCCTTCCAAAGGGGAAGTACCTCTTGATCCTCCAAGGCTAAGGAGTAGCCCCTTTGCATCATGATAGTGAAATCACCTGCTCTTGCAACATTATGCAAAGTATGGAAGGAAATCAGTCCATATCCTCCCAAGAACAACCAAAGAAAAAAAAACTCTTGTTGCCTCCCCACACCATCACCATATAAACTATGCAACAAAAACATGATGGTTGACATGAAATATATCACATCACCGTTTGGTCAATTTAGTGTGTCCTAAATTGCTACATTAATTTATCAATCCGGGATTCGTAAGCTGATGAAGTGTGGCGCACTATATGTGCAAGATAACCTATCTCTTACTTTTTGGTCGTTTTTGGATTTTTTATGAAATTTTGAAAAACAAGTATGGAGACAAATATTCAAGACAACAATGTCTTTCTAATGATTTTCCAAACTTCAAAAGAATTTTAAAAACACACAATGACAAAATTAATTCTTCAAAGAAAATGAAATTGCATCACTACTCTAGTCAAACAAATAATGAACTACTGATCATGAAACTCATTATTCTTGCTGCTGTTCAAAAAAAAAAGAAATTATGCTTAAAGAAATCCAAAAGTTGCAACAAATTAAATCTAAATCAAATTACATCAACTTATCTTCTGATCCCTCATCATTAGTCCAGCTATGATTTTCGGAGGTAACCATAAACAACTTGAGTAACCCGATATCTAACTTGCAGAAAGTAAACTAATATCAAACTACACATTCATAATTCAATCCCTCACCATCAGTCCAGCTGTGGCTTTCGGAGGTAACTGAAGATGTCATGAGCAATTTAATATTTCTAATTTGCAGAAAGTAAACTAATATCAAACTACACATTCATAATTCAATCCCTCACCATCAGTCCAGTTGTGGCTTTCGGAGGTAACTGAAGATGTCATG
>JAXQQM020082464.1:0-18819 GCA_034641835.2 Pinus albicaulis
TTAAGTTTTTTTTGAGTATTTTTTTCTTAAGTTTATAATATGTAGCTATATTAGAGTTGTTTAACAAAAACATTCTTGAATGTCATTACAACAACATGCTATTTTAATAGATGACATGATATTTTAATTTACAAAAATTGAGTGTGTCAAGGATCCATTTATGCATGCTAAAACATTTATAAAAAGACCAAAAATTACAATGTGGTTAAAAATTGTATTGCTAGATGCAAAAATAACTATTTTATGTAGACTACACCTATTTTAAATACATATTGAGTGGTTCTAAAAGGTTAAAATTTCAAATTTAAAAAGGTAGAAATTAGACATCTAGGAATCAAATCAAGAGTGCATGTCTTCTTGTAAAAGGTTAAAAGTTCAAATTTAAAAAGGTAGAAATTAGACATCAAGGAATCAAATCACTACGCAAAGACATTGAATTCATATTCAAGTATAGCTTCTTTCATAAATCTGGATCATACATGGCAATAAAAAATAAACTTTATCCTAACAATAGAGCAACAAGACGTGGGATTCCACTATTTATTTAATTGGACATATTACAATTCTGCAAGATATTTATATGCAGAACATAAAATGTAATTCTACAACATATTTATATGAAGCATTCTTGCGAATTCATACATACCTATGTATGTATGTTAGCACAAATCAATTACATTCTTGCAAATTCATACATACATATGTATGTATGTTAGCACAAAGGAATTATAAGTGGATGAGAATAACTCCACTAAAAAATGTAGTCACAATATTTTCAACATTTGAGGCCTCTGTCCTATTCAGGTATGATGTACCACTAGCATTGATCTCTTCCTCACCCATCTAAAATTATGACTACGTTAACCCAAGTCAAAATGAATCACAAATAGTAAGCACAAGCATAATTAAATAGAAAAACTATGTTGGAAAATGAATGAAAAATAATACAAATTCACAAAAATACATGAATAAATAACATACATGTACTTAAAAAAACATAGATATGTTTTGCACCAGGTAGAAATAAATAAATCCTAAATTCTATGTCTGTTTGACTGTTTAGTGTCCAAGCATATAAAATATTCACATTGTAAGTCTGTTTGACTGTATAGTGTCCAAGCATAGAAAATATTCACATTGTAAGTCCGTTCGATCAGATAGTGTCCAAGCATAGAAAATACCCACATTTACCTAATGGAAACCTTCACAAGTATATAATGATGCTATGTAGATTCCATGTTAATAGAATTAATTTAGACTCAATGTTGTCCAAGCATAGAAAATATTCACATTTACCCAATGGAAAACCTTCACAAGTATATAATGATGCTATGTAGATTCCATGTTAATAGAATTAATTTAGACGCTTCAATTTTCACATTTATCCAATAAGAAATCTTCACAAGTATATAATGTTGTGTTTGCACATTTATTGAATGGAAAATCATGACAAATCTTCACAAGTATATAATGTTGTGTACATAAAAAAAAAACTTTTAATTCATATCCATTAAATAAATATTATGAGAACAATTCATAATTAAAATTCGTATTTATTAAATGAGAGAATAACATAGAGATTGGTCAACCACACTGATGTAGAAATTTTTGATAATGCTTACATATGACTAAATTCTGTAAAACGTATATATGACTAAATTTTGTAAAAATTAATATTTAAGTCAGTGTAGTGATATTTAATGGATATGAATTTAATTTTTTTTAATGTACACAACATTTTATATACTTGTGAAGATTTTCCATGTAAGATGTAATGGATTTAAAATATTCATTAAATATATTAAAATATCATTTTTATAGAAATATATTCCTCGAATTCATACAATTAAAACACATGGACAAAATCTTAGGATTCTGGATCAATAATCAAAGTTCTGAGTATTAATCAATTTTCATTTCCTCCACTATAGGCACTGCAAATATCAAATTTTTATTTCCTCCACTCTCCGTCAAGAAGGGGTAGATCATGATGGAGGAAAATGATGAGCTCTCAACAAAATTTGAAAATGTGGAATCAGAAGATGTCCATAGGAACAAAAAAAATTGGCATACATTTTTAAAGAATTTGAAAGATCACTTGAAAGTCAATAAACTCCAAACCAAATAGATAATAATTCTGTATGTCAGGGTGAAAATGTGAAGTTTGGTTACACTTTTTGCCCTTTTTTGAGAAAAAAATTTCATTTTTTTCTATCTTTCAACTTTCTGAAAGCCAAAACATTTTTTTTGTTTAGAATTTCATTTTGCGATAAAAATAAAAGTTGTCAAAAATTTTATTAGCTCTCTATTACTTATTTTTTGGAATTTTTTTATACACATTTGATATGTCAACTTAGCGTTTCTTTCAATGTGTGTTTTTTAACAATCAAAGGATTCATAAGAATTCATGTTAATACGCACTGTTGTATTCTTTGAAACTTTGTATTTTTGAGAAACAAAATGTATTACAACAATCTAGACATAGTCTACTTCGGTTTTGTCATATCTACAAAGCCAATGGATGCATATCATAATTACTAAATTTTTTTGAACTCGTCCAATATGAAAAAACTGCATATTTTGAATATGTTTCGCGACGCAAGAAATTTCTTAACATATAAGTTATAAACTAAAAATCTAAAAACTACCTATTACAGAGGACAGACCAATGTAATACACCATAATTTCTTCAATTTTTTTTACAATATACTTTGTAAGATGCAGAATTATGATTTCACTGAATCATAATGACTTTCAGAAATTGTTTGCACCCGTTTTATACGAAATTAATTAAAATTAGTAAATATTTATGAAATTCCATAAAAGTTATATTTCCTGAAAGTAGATTGAATTTTGAAAATGCTTGTCTTGGTTCTGACAATTAATTCGGAATATTTCATGGAGTTTAATTAGTCTAGAGTTGAATATATGTATTCAGAGCTTGGCTTTGTGTAATTGTTGATGTGTCAGTTTGGCCGAACTCTTAAAAAAAGTTCAGTCGAATTGTTTTTTGCGCAGATGGCCCATCAAGTCTAATGACATAAAAGTTCAGCCAATTTTTTTATAAAAGCTCGGCCGAACTTTTACTCGACTTTCCGTCGGCCGAAAAATACCACAAAGCCCCTCCAAAAAAACATTTCGTGATAATTTGAAAGCATTCATTACTTTCATATATTTTTTCACATTTGGTCTGATTTTACAAAGGTCTTGGTCTGATTATGCAAAAAATTGTTTTGGGTTTAAAGACTTTTCTTGGAGGTACATTCAAACAACAGTTTTGCAAAGGATTTTTTTAGGTTTAAGGAATTTTTCTTGGAGGTACATTTAAAGGACATACATTCAAAGGAAATTTCTTGAAGGTATGTGATACATTTTTTGGATGTTTTTTGGGCTTCATTTTTTTGAAGGTATGGATTTGGGCTTAATTTTCCTTGTTTTTGAAGGTATGGACTTGGACTTAATTTTCAAAAGACTCTTTTTAGGCTTAATATTGAAAGGAAATTTTTTGGACATTTTTTGGAAGTATTTTTTAAATTGATATTTTTTTAGAGGCTTTTTTGAAGTATTTTTTGCAAAATTTTTAAAATGAGGTTTTTTTTTTTTTTAAATTAAATCTTTTGTGATATTTTTTTTAATTGAGTTTTTGTCTAAATTTTTGAAGGAAATTTTTTGAACTTCATACTCTATTACCATGAGAAATCGAAGGAATTGTAAGAAAAAATATGATCGAAAAAGAGACCCCGAGGAACGTAGAGAAGAGATGAGACAATCTCGCAAAAGAAAGATAGAAGCACTCTCAAATATTGAAGGGGAAAATCAAACTCAACTAAAAGTTGAAGCAGGTATGTAAATGTAAATATTATGAATTTGATAGGTTTAAAATTTTCCTAGTGTAAAATGTAAAGCTTAATTTTTATTTGATAAACTAATTTGAAAAATATTTTGCAATGTAAACAGAGAGAGATATTCCTCAAAACATTGATGATGAGATAAAATTTTTTGAAAGATATAGGACATTTTTTGGTTTTGGGTTGAAGTAAATCTTTTATAATGATTTTTTAAAATGATTTTTTGTGTAACTTTTTAAATGAATTTTTTTTGTAGGACTTGGAAGGAAATATTTTGAGCTTCGTTTCATTTTTATAAGACATTTTTTTCTTGAATTTTTTAAAGTAAGTGTTTTGGATTGGAGTATGTATTTTTTGCAAAATTTTTAAAATGAGTTTTTTTTAAATTAAATCTTTTGTGATGTTTTTTTTAATTGAGTTTTTGTCTAAATTTTTGAAGGAAATTTTTTGAACTTCATACTCTATTATCATGGGAAATCGAAGGAATTGTATGAGAAAATATGATCGAAAAAGAGACCTTGAGGAATGTAGAGAAGAGACGAGACAATCTCGCAAAAGAAAGATAGAAGCACTCTCAATATTGAAGGGGAAAATCAACCTCAACTAGAAGTTGAAGCAGATATGTAAATGTAAATATTATGAGTTTGATATATTTAAAATTTTCCTAGTGTAAAATGTGAAGCTTAATTTTTATTTGATGAAATAATTTGAAGCATATTTTGCAATGTAAATAGAGAGAGATATTCTTCAAAACATTGATGATGAGATACAAAATTTTGAAAGAGAAAGTGAAAGAGATATTGAACCAATGATTGAAGATGGTGAAAATGTTGAAAGAAATTCAAGTGAAGAAATTGAATCACAAGGTATGTACACACACACACACACACACACACACACATATATGTTTAACACATGCACGTATTATTGAAATTATACATATATCTATTAGTTTAGTTATTTATTGAATATGTAAACTTATTATGTACTATTCATTCGAATATGTACAGATGAAATCAATGTCAATGATGAGATGTTAGAAAATGTTGACACTCACACATATGGAGATAAAAAAGTTGACCATTATATACGATATCGTGTTAACCGCATTTTTTAGAAGTATTTCATAAAGGAAAATGTGACAGTTCAAGCCCAAATGTTGAAAGGTCTCCTATCATTAAGGAAATTAAAAGAAGCTACGACTTTATTGGGTATTCGAAAATCAACCAAAGATAAAAAATGAAGGAAAATGTGATACAAAATATAAATAGTGCTATAAATTCAATTAGAAGATCTAGACAGAAAAATGTTTCAGTTGTACATAGAGAAATACATATGGCAATGGTTTCATCAAGTACTAAATAGAATCGCTTGGTAAAATATATGGCACGAGCATTAGGAACCTCGTGAAAAAATTTGCACAAACATCAGAAATTTCGGTTGCAAATAGATGTAAATGATGAACTCACTTGTTGGAGAGCTATTTGTAGGCAACCATACAAAGATAGACTTGGAGAAAATGTTAAAATAATAATATATGAATACTAGAAGAACAATTTGTGTGTTTCTCAAACTACAAGGCATGTGATGCGAAGAAGAATAACACGAAATCAATACGGACAACATGAAAAACATTTCTTGGAAACCACTTAGATAGAGTTGTTCAACAAGTTAAAAGAAGAGAATTGTGAAATTCATGTTTCAATCAATGCTTTTTTTCAACAAAAACCATGGTATGTAAAAATTATCACCGTACGCGACACTTGTTGTTGCCGTTATCATGTGGAATTTGAGTTATATTATGACACATTCCTTGATTTTGGTAGAACATTTCGGTTAACCATGATTTACCATAATTGATCATGGTTGACAATGATTGATTTTAATAATGAGAAAATCCTATGATAAACCCTAAGACAAATGTTATAAAGCCTATGATAAATATTATAAATGATAAAATAAACATGGTTGACCATGGTTGATTTTCATATTGAGAAAATCTTTGTCACAATGCGATGTTTGGCTATGTTTAACCATGATTGATTTTCATATTGAGACAATCTTTGTCACAATGCAACGTTGGACCATGTTTGACCATGCTTGACCATGGTTGATTTTCATATTGAGACAATCTTTGTCACAATGTGACTTGGACCATGGTTGACCATGATTGATGATGGTTGACGATGGTTGACGATGGTTGAAAATGTTCGACCATGGTTGATTTTCATATGATTATGGTTAATGATTGTATGACTATGGTTGACCATAGTTTTACTATAGGTGACTATGGTTGATCATGGTTGATTATCATTGAACATGGTTTGCACATTACTCACCATCATTTGACCAAGGTTTGACTAGTATCAACCATAGCTAAGCATGATTGACTATAGTTGACCATTGTTTGAATATGGTTTGACTATGTTTGACCATATTTGCACTATGGTGTCTCTATAGTTGATCATGATTTCATTATAGTTACCATTGGAATGGTGTTTATTGATGCTCAACCATGGTTTGACTATGGGTAACCGTGACCATCCACTAAAGGCATCCAACGTCAACAATGACCATCCACGATGTAGTTCAATATAGTTCACTATGGTTGACAATGAGTCATGTACATATAAGCCATGATGTTCGTGGTAACTATGGTTCACCATGGTAGTCATGTTGACTATTATTGACTATGATGCCCATCCTCACCATAGTTGACTATGTCAACAATCGTGAACCATAATTACCATGTTTTAGTGATTAACATGTTTTAGTGGATATATTAATATATAGATAAGACATTATAAATGTGTGAAATAATGTATTATTAATGTACCAATGATATTATATTAAAATTTTATTAAAACTAATTAATTTTTTTAATAATGTGTTTTTACATTTGTTAATATTATATTAATATTATAATTAAATATTAATAACATATTAAACACTAAATATTTATATACTAAATATATTAATTTATAAAAATTAATAACTTAATAATTAATTAATTTATAATAATTATAATTCATTATATCCAGAATTATATGTATGGGATTTAAAAAGATACATAATCAGCTGCTATATATATATATATATATTATAAAAGAAATAAAATAAGCACCATTGCATAAATGAACGGTCACATAAGCATAAAAATTAAGGTCAGATTACTTCATTTCAGAGTCTAAATCTGTACGTCAAAATGCAAAAAAAAAAAAAAAAAAGTTGAAAAAGGATAAATACATGTATGAGGAGGCGTCGACATAGCAGGACATTTTGAAATGATATGAGCTAAGCTTGTCCACGTGCATTCCTCAACGAAAATCGGGGTATGCTCTTTCAACACCCAATGGACTAAGCTTATTTCTATTTTAGATTTGGCCATCTAACTATAGTTAATTTGTTGTTCAAAACACCGTATGAAATTTAGATAAGAGTGTTAGATTGAATGCTCATACAATATAATTTAATTTATATAAGAATGTTAGATGGGTATGAAGTAAATATATTGATTTTATGTTAGATTTAAGACTTTGTGATTCATAATGTAGATAAATATTTTTCGGATTAATCACATCATTAAAATTTGATTGATGTTTCGAATCATCTAATGTAGTTCATCATTAAGATAGGGTAAAGGAAGAAACCGATCTCATTAAATAAATAGTAAGGATGCGTCATTGCCCGATGATAACTGATAAAACTAACTGTTATTTGACTTGGTTAGTTAGAAAGTTATAATATTAAAAGTTTTTAAGTTTTTAAGAAATATTATTTAATAATAATTTATAATTTAATAAGAGATTAAATTTTTAATTAATATAATAAGAGAAAAGGGTAAATAATAATAAGGGACATAAAATAATAATAATAATAATTTTGTGATATAAAGAAGAATTTCTAAGAAGGCTAAAAATATAATATAGAAAAAATAAACTTAGAAAGGGTATCTATATATATATATATATATATATATATATATATATATAAAATTTAGAATTAAACAAAAAATGAAAGTTCAGTAAATAATTAAATAAAAACATTACAAAAGAAAAAGAGAACAAAGGTAAAAAGATAAGATTGGAAAATTTCAAAAAACTAAAGGGACGAAAAACAAGAAGAATAGAAAAATTAAAACCAAAAGGAAATCAACGCTAGGGGGATAAATCACCTAGAGAGGGCCGGTGTCTAACTCTTACTTAATTTACATCCATCATCTCTATTGAGATTTTTAGGATGCCTCTCAATTTCAATAGCCTCCCTCAGCTTCCTATGATGGAAATGATCCACCTTAGCAATGACTTTGGAGTCTTCAATGCATACATGGTGACACAATTTTTCAGCATGTTCCGCAAGGGCATAAGTGTGGGATCGTTGTGCCTAATGTCTGCAACATGCTCAAGGATTCTCTTTCTAAACCATCTAAACCCCTTTTAAGTCCTTTGGGTATATAGGATCCTTGACAAATCAGAGAGAATTCTTGATAGTACAAAGAGATTTGAACGAAGAGGCGACATTATTTCTCCTAAGGACGTGGGAAATTTTGTTTGTGGTCCCTTAGATAAACGAAAGTTTAACCTTGGAGATATGATCCAACTGAGTAGACTTGCTTCCTAAGCCTTTATAGGCTTTTTGAAAGGCCTTACGACCTTGATATCTACTATATCCATTCTTCTCAAACTCGCCAAGAAGATGGGATTTCTCTAATCCCAGGTGGTTATCATCAGATATTCTAAAAGCACGAGTAGCCAGAGTGAAAAGAACACCAAATTTCTGAGCCGAAAAATGGTAAGAATCAACATGAAGATACTGTTCAGTGTGCGTTTTTTGAAATTTTCTACTCTTATCTTTTTACCTTTGTTCTCTTTTTCTTTGGTAATGTTTCTATTTAATTATTTTTTTAGCGTTTTATAATTTGTTTATTTCAAAATTATATATATATATATACCCTTTCTCTGCTTATTTTTTCTAGATTATATTTTTTAGCCTTTTTATTAATTCTTATTTATATTGCGAAATTAGTAATATTATTATTATTATATTATTATTTATTTTATATTTTTATGGTTCCTATTATTATTTACCCCTTTCCCTTATTATATTAACTATAATTTAATCTTTTATTAAATTATAAATTATTCTTTAATAATATTTCTTAAAAACTTAAAAAACTTTTAATATTATGACTTTCTAACTAACCAAGTCAAATAAAGGTTAGTTTTTAACGTCTAGTTTTTAACAATCACTTTTATCATCTATCACAAGGCAATGAGGCATCCTTACTATTTATTTAATGAAATCGGTTCCTTTCTTCATCTTGTCCTGAGGATGAACCCCATTATATGGTTTGAAATGTCGACCAAATCTTAATGATGTGATTAATCCAAAAGATATTTATCTATATTGATTTTATGTATATAAATTTTTTTGGTGATAATCACATCTTAACATATTTTGTCAACGCGTTTTGAACCAGCGACTGTGGTTCACCATCAAGACAAAATAAAAAATCTCATCTAGGAACTAGTTTAAATAGATAAAAAGGTACTCCAACTAGTCGTTGTAAATAACAACTAGTTTGACTAGAATAAGAAAAATAAGAAATTTGATTAATTTATTAAAAAATGAATCAATTAATAGTTATTTTAAAAATATGAATTAATTATATAATTTTAATATATTTTTAATTTAATTTAATTTTAAAATGAATTAACTAATAGTTATTTAATATATTTATTTATTTAGAAATGAATTAATTTTATATTTATATATTATATAATTTTAACATACTTATTTTCTTAATTAATAAGTAATTTTAATATATATATATATATATATATATATATATATATATATATATATATATAACATTAATTTAATAGTTATTTCAATACATTATTTATTGAGAATAGTTTTATATCTCCTATTGTGGCTAATATTTTCATGGAAGACTTTGAATCGAGGGCCTTTTCCTCCTCCCTTTTTCAACCTAGGCTTTGGAAAATGTTTGTTGATGACACTTGTGTGGTCTCGCCTCATGGCAAAGAAAAATTGGACCTTTTCTTCCAACATATTAATGATCGGTCTCACTTAATTAAGTTTACCATGGAATTCCATGTCGATAGAAGCCTTCACTTTCTAGATGTTCTTATTTCTAGGAATGAGGAAAGTTCTTTCTCTCATTAAGTTCTTAGAAAGAACACACACGCTAAGCAATATTTTCATGCTTGTTCTCATCATTTCCCTGCTCAGAAGCTAGGGTTTCTCAACACCCTAGTTACCAGATCCTTTAGAATCTCTAATGAACACCTCCTTGATGGAGAAAAATCTCATCTCCTAAGAGTTTTCAATAAGAACAATTATAGCAAAGTTCAGTACCTTAGAGATTTTCAAAAAGTGGAAAAGGTTCGATGAATAAAATAGATGCTTGTGATCGATTATTTGGAGTTCACCATCTGTTTATTCAAGGTACTACTGATAAAACCGCTAGGATCCTTAGGAGACATAATATTTCCTCAGCCTTCAAGCACCTCCGCACCATTCGAAGTTTGCTTAAATCGGTAAATGACCTGGTTTTCCCTAAATATGGTAAGGGCGTTTACTTGATTTTGTGCTCCTGTGGAACACCTTAGATCAGTGAAATTGGTTGATCCATTAATTAAAGAATTCATGAACACGTCGTTGACCTTAAACATAGTAGATCATGCTCCTCTGCCTTAGCAGAGCATGCTGAAAAGTCAAAACATCACATTTGCATTGAAGATGCTAAGTTTATTGTGAGGATTGACCATTTCCACCACCGTAAGTTAAGGGAAGCCTTAGAAATAGAAAATATACAAGTTAACCTTAACAGGGATGATGGGTGGAGTGTTAGCAGATGCTGGATTCTTGCCCTTCACTGTTAGTTGATGTTTTTTCTTCCTGTTCGGTTCTCCCTCTTGTCCATTCTCCTCCTCTTAACCCCCCCTCTTCCTATGGTCATCTTGCACTCGCTCTCTTTCTCCATAGTGAAACAGGTCATTGGATAGTGCCTAAAACACCATGGATGGAAAGGATCTGCCATCTCTGTGAGAATATGAACATCGAGGATGAAAATCACTTCCTCTTAGAGTGCCCCGTGTACAACCACATTAGAGCTCAATTTCATAATTTTTGTTGCAATACTGACCTTCTTAGCCTTTTAAGATGTCAAAATTATAGTGAGCTCGGAAGGCTTCTCTCCAAGCATTTTGAGTATAAGAATAAAATCTTAAATCAAATTAAATAACTCTTTCCTTTAGATCCAATAGACCAAAGATTGGTCTCAGTGGACGTTAACCATCATCATCATCATCATTCTAAAATTTTTTATTAATAATACAAAATAAATTCCAAAATAAAATAAAATTGAATTGTCTACTATTTTTTGAAGGTATTTTTGGTGAATTTTTCAGATTTAATTTAAATAACATAAATCAAAATTTTACCTGAAATTTTTTCACCTCAAAATTTTTCATCCCATTTAAACAAGAAAAACTCAAAAAAATCACACTAAAATAACTAAATCAAAATATACATTTTAAAAAATTGAATCTTATCGAAATTCTAGACGTTTCGATAGACCGGTATCGTAAACAGGGAATTGTCTTAAAGATTCATATCTAAGGTTTCAACATTTCGATCCGTAGGCCGTTATTGTAAACCAGAAATTGTCTTATTAGCCTAGGCTTTCTACCGTTAAAGAGCTATTTTATCATTCATTCTCGCAAACTCTTTTCTGCTTTGCCATTTCATGAGCAGAACAAATAATTATATTAAATTTAAACCTAGATTAATTTTTTTAAAGTAATAAAGTGTTTATGTTTCTTAGTTTTATTTTGACTTCTCCCTCATTGGGAAAACGCAAGTTCGATCACAAACATTTCTTTCTGGGTAAATACATTTGACCAACGAATAATCTCCACAACCTTTACCAAAATAAACGAAGTATTATTCACACTATTCAAACTATTTTTATTCAAATTTTGATTAAACAAGTATTATTCAAACGATTCTTATTCAAATTTGATTAAACGATTCTTATTCAAATTATTCACACCAAAATAAACAAGTCTTATTCAAAGGATTCTAACTATTCTTATTCAAATTTTGACTAAACAAATCCTATTCAAACGATTCTTATTTAAATTTGATTAAGCGATTCTTATGCAAATTATTCAAACGATTCTTACTCAAATCGCCTCACGCTCAAATTTTTTTTTTTTTTTTCAATTGAAATTGCAACTGTTCGCTTCGCTTTCCGCCCATCCTCCACCGCAGTCCTCTTATCAATGACTCAGACGAAGCATATTCCCTTCATATTTAATGGCGCCAGTCAATTAAAAAAAAATCAATTCCTAGATGTAAATTTAATAGTATTTAGGTTTATATAGATTCATAGTTATCAAATTCGAATTCAAATACGATGTAGTAAAAATTTTCAATTTTTAATATAGTTTTTTTTATATAAGATATTTATAACAACAATGCTTTCTACTCATATTTTTCTTATTTATTTTAATATTTAAATAATTTTTAATTACAATTCATTGAACAAAAACACAATCATATTTGTCAATTATCCCTAAAATTTATTTTATATCTTATCTAAAATCTTTTTTCAAAAATTAAATATTTGAAGTTAAAAATAAATCTTCTTTATTTCAAATTTCAAATATTACCTAAAATCTTTTTTAAAATCCTTTAAAATTAATACCTATTTAAAAACTAAATATTGAATTGTTTTTTATAAAATTCATTCTAATATAAATTTATTTAAAAAATCAATTACTTTTTATAAAATTTAATTACTTTTTATAAATTTTTAAATTTATAAAAAGTAATTAAATTTTTTTTAAAAATCAATTACCTTTTATAAAATTTATAAAATTTAATTACTTTTTATAAATTTTTAAGTTTAGGTTAAAATCTTTCTTTTGGTTATTTCTGATTTTGAAGACCTGAAAACACCTATTAAAACTTCAAAAAACAAATTAAAATTGGAAAATTTCTCATTCCACTTTCGATTTCCTAATGGTCACCCATCCTCATCTACGTTCCACTGCCATTTCCTAAGTGTCACCCTTCAGCATCTACATTCCACTTGCCATTACAAACACAAACTACCTACTCCATATCTCCATTCCACTTACCATTAGCACCATGAACCACCAAACCGAAATTTTATAGAATAATTAGATGTACGAATAACCCGAATTTTTATAGAATAATTCGATGTACGAATCGAACTATCGAATTTCTGTATTTGTTTTTCTTATACTGATGTATTTGATAATTATGTATAAATTTGTTTAATGTATTTTTTAAGTCAGATTAGTTATTTTTTAACAGCTAATTAGTAACTCTTAAATATAAATCATATTGGTTAGTTCAAACAAGTTGACAATTTTTTATCTGATATAATGACAACCAAAACATATTTAATAAATTACTATAAATCACAAAAACTTGATTTCAAATACTTAAAATTTTTTTAAAATCACAAAAACTTGATTTCAAATACTTCAAGAATATTTAAAATTCACTTTAAATATGTTCTTCATTCTTTACATTAAATTCTAATTTTCAAATTTTGTTAATATTCTCTTCATTCTCCACATTAGTTCGAGATCATCGAATTTCGTTAATATGCTCTTCATTCTTTACATTATTTCGACATCATCTTATACAGGTGGTATTTATAATATCTTAGGTATAAGAGATGATTTTTTTATAATATTTAATTTAAAAAATAATAATAATATGCTTTAATAGATGTAAGCTGTATATTCCCTAAAAAAAAATTTGTATCAAATTTTAAAAGTAAATTTTGTGTATATTTTTTTCATATTGAATCCAAGACTCGAGCTTGGTAATTACGGTATAACCAGGTTACCATTCAAAAAACAATAGAAAATTGTGTGATAATTTTGAGAAAATCAATGAAAAGTTACAATCTAAGTTATAAGATTTTGAATGTTTTGGAGATTTTTGGTAGTGTTGAATTTATTTTTACTATAAAAAAAGCAATTTAAACACTTTCACAATCAAATTTCTTAAAATATTTTTTACCAAATTCATACAAAAATTAATTATCTAAATAAAATTGTCACCTCCTTAAACAACGCCAATTTCAATATCTAACGCATTTACCCACTATCATTCTTATAGTGGTGCTTTAGTGTTTCTCTCACATGCTATGTTTTTCATCGAAGTTGGCAGAGAGAGAAACCAAGCAGACCATTGTCAACCAATAAAGGTATCCATTCTGAGGAAACACTTCTACTCTACTTTCTACCTGTCTACATTTGTGACACTTTCCATGTTGGGCTTTTTGGTAATTCTACAATCATAAATGGGAGTTATGTTGGATATTGGGTTCAACGCTCCCACTGTGTTTGTCCACATGGACTAACTGCTTCTAGTGGATCTTAACTCTGGCGATTTTACCGGAGACTAATGCCTGGGGGTTTTGGTCTAAAGGCAATCGTGATTCCAACAGTTAGAGCTACAACTATAGGTCTCAAGTTCGAAAATCACCAGTAGGGAGAGATTATTGGACATTGGGTTCAACACTCCCTAATAGATTGCTTGTTATGATTTTCTTAGCCCAGAGAAAAAGAACAGTTACCAACGTAAGTTAAACCAACAATCAAATTCTAAGTAAACTCTATAAATTTTAAAATATATAACTGAAATTTTTGAAATATACTAATAAATTTTTTTCTAATTGAAATTTTTTGAATCCAATTATTTCAGACAAATTCAAATTGAACTCAAACTTGATAGTTCTAAAGTAATTACTGATTCTTGTATGCAAGACATCAGGGGTAATGATGTGGATCTCCACGCTGCGTAATGTGTTTGCTTCTCTTGCCACTGGATCTCCACACATATTCTCTCTTTCCTAACTTGAAGCATGGTCAGTCAAAGATGAGTGCACAAAGTTTTTGATCACAATTTTGGATTCTAATAATAAAGAATCCAGTCCCGCTGATGGAGTCCGCCTAGAACCTGTGTCTGCCGAGTGCTGTTCATGTTAGAAATTAATGGAGAAAGTTTAGTTAGGATAGGATTGAGATTCTAATTCTAGATCTCAGATCCTGATATTCAGGGAGTGGTTCAAACCACTCGATTGTGAGAAAGCCTATATGTACTAGGTTGTTCTCTTGATTGTGTGTATTAGATTGTGTGAGTGTGTTTGGCTTTACTGGATTTTGTCTATTTCTACTGTTGTTAAGACACTGTTCTGCATATTCTTTGTTCTCTGTGTTTATTCACCTGTCCAACTCATTCCTGTACATTTCTTCAATTCTGCAATCTTTGTTTTCCTCTGTGAGGTCTCATACTTCCTCTTTCTGTGTGCATATATAATGAATACAACAAATTTGTACTCAATCCAACTTCCGATCTGGGAAAATTTGAATTAATGTGGAAACTTCATTTTCATGGTTATAAACCCATCCATATGAATTCATTCATATTTCAGTCATTACAATATTCCCAATCTGGGAAATTTCATCACATTCCTTTATTCTGTGCTGGCACATTTAAGTAAACAAATCTAAGTATTTTTAATGTCTCAATTCATTGGATTTGGACCCCAAGGAGAAGTTGAGCTTACTGTAGTGTGGCTCTGTCAGTGTTTCCCTTTGTTTACTTCCGCGTGGCTCTTTTATTTTCTTTGCGAATTTTATTTATCAGTTTTGGAGAAAATTGATAAATAAATACATTCAGTGGCTTTTATAATTCCCGGCTTATATATATATTTACCTCCGAACCTTTATAATCCGTCGAAACTTTATATTAAACCCGACGCTTTTTAAATAAACGACTTCACGTACTTGACATTATACATAATATATCGATGTGTATAACATATGCAAGTCTTCGCATATTCAAATATTTCACGCACAATATAATATCTTGATGTATATAATAAGCGTCCACATGAATAAATCGACCTCCGTAAGGATTGACCGCCAATTATATTAACCTTGGTTAACTCTTTTAACATATTCCACCAACCCTTATATTAAGGCTATAATACGTCGAAACATAAATAAACCAATTCATTATACATATAACTCCGCCGGGCCCCACAGTTCAATCAAACGACCAATCGAATACACGTATAATACTTGGCTATCCTCCGCGCACCTCTATTAAACTTCGGGCAGGTCCGACACGTGATCGCCGTCCGATGTCGAGCCTTCAAATCAACGGTCTACACCCATTTCGCTCGGTGTCTTCGTACGATATATAACGCGCGATGGCGCACGTTAGACGACGGTATTTGAACAGTGGCCTGGCCATGTGTCATGAAGTCTATGGAATCGCTGGAAATTTATCAAAACCACTTTCTGTATAATGGTGGTGCGATAGAAACCACCCTCCGTGTTAAACCACTGTTACTGTTCCTTGGTCAAAGTTCCGCCTCTCCAGGTTCCAGTTCTTCGTTGTGCTCAGGTTCCGTCCACACTGTTCCGTAATCCACAATTTCAATTATCATTGTATTTTTATGATTCGACTCTGCTCCATTCAATTATTTATATATATATATATATATATATATATATATATTGTCGACTATGGTTCCGTTATTTATATGTTGTTGAATATGGTTCCATATTCTTCATACTGCGCATTTCAACACAGTCCTGCCATATATATAACACATAGTTCTCTATTCTTGGAATAACAGCAGTGATAACGCCTCTGTCTTTGTATTTGCTTCCTCTACCTCTGCCTCTGCTCCTGTCTTTGCATCTGTTCCTGTCTCTGCATCTGCTCCTGTCTCTGCATCTGCTACCTCCTTTGCCATCAATGACAATATTTCCAACAGTCTCCCCCTTTGGCATTGATGGCAATACATTTTCTCTATTTGCCTGCTCTTTCTCCTGTTGTTTTCTCTTCCTGTTTGCCTGCTCTTCCTCCCCCTTTGACATCAATGGAAAAGGGTTGCTTTTTGCGTTTCCTCTTTCTGAGTTATGTTTAGGATCTCTTCTGGCTTCTGTCGATACCATAGTGATGTATAAGACTTGTTGAGAGAACACTTTGAGGATTATCGATTTTGAATGTACACTGTAAATTGATACAGTTCTTTCACTTGTATAGAGTTAAAAGTGAGAATAATGATACTTCATAGACTTTTGATGCTTGAATAACGCAAATAACTCTAGGATAATAACTTGGTGTTATTTTTCCTTAATCCTTTGATCCTGAGGACCTAATTCTTGCAGGCTGTTCTCCCCCTGGAATGATATTTTCGTTTTGTTCTCCCCCTGAAATTGTGCTTTCTCTTTATATCAGAGAATAGCATCTGCAGATACTACCCCTAGTTTATTTCTCAAATATTGGAATGATTCTCTAGCAAGAGGTTTGGTAAATATATCAGTTGTCTGCTCTTTTGTTGGTACATATTCCAGCTTTACTATCTTCTGAGCCACTTGTTCTCGGAGGAAATGATATTTGATTGGGATATGTTTAGTTTTTGAGTGAAGTACAGGATTTTTAGATATACTTATAGCACTTGTATTATCACATTTGATTGAAATAGGTTCATCAATGCTTACCTTCATGTCTTGAAGATTTTGCTTCATCCACATGACTTGTGTACAGCATGTTGCTGCTGCTATATATTCTGCTTCAGCTGTAGATAGGGAGATAGATGTTTGTTTCTTGCTTAACCATGCCACTAGATTTTCTCCTAGATAGAATGCACCTCCACTTGTACTCTTTCTGTCATCCACACAGCTGGCCCAATCTGCATCTGTGTATGTTGATAAAGTGAATTTTTTGGTTTTAGGATACCAAAGTCCATATTGTGCTGTTCCTTGTAGATATCTGAGTATTCTTTTTACTGCCAGAAGATGGTTTTGTTTAGGTGCTACTTGATATCTAGCCACTAGTCCTACTGCTAGCATGATGTCTGGTCTTGATGCAGTAAGATACAATAGACTTCCAATCATGGATATGTAGAGTTTTTGATCTATATTAGTAGACCCATCATCAGCACATAGCTTGCAACCTGTAGTCATGGGAGTTGACACAGGTTTACATTCCTCCATTTTGAACTTTTTCAGCATTTCCTTTAAGTATTTTTCTTGTGAGATGAATGTACCTGTGCTCCTTTGCTGAATTTGAAGTCCTAAATAGAAACTGAGCTCTCAAATCATGGACATTTCAAACTCTGATTTCATCTCTTCTACAAATCCTTTTGCTAGCTCATCTCTGTTGCTTCCAAACATAATGTCATCAACATATACAACAACAATCAAAAGTTCATTTTCATGGGATTTTATATATAGATTGCTGTCTACTCCACCTCTCTTAAAACCATGTTTTTGCAAATATTTATCCAGTCTTGAGTACCAAGCACGAGGAGCCTGTTTCAGTCCATATAGGGCCTTCTTCAGTCTGCATACATAGCCTTCTTTGTCTGTCAATGAGAAGCCTTCTCGTTGTTCCATGTATACTTCTTCTTCTAGATCTCCATTAAGAAAAGCAGACTTTACATCCACTTGATATACCTTGAAGTCTTGGTAGCATGAAAATGCCAGGAACATTGTGATAGCTTCCATTCTGGCTACTGGGGCAAATGTTTCTTCATAATCAAGTCCTTCAATTTGTGAGTATCCTTTGCAGACCAGCCTGGCTTTATTCCTGATTACTTGTCCTTGCTCATTCATTTTGTTTTTAAATACCCATTTTGAACCAATGATGTTCTTCTCAATTGGTCTAGGAACTAGTTCCCAGGTATTGTTCTTCTCAATTTGGTCCAATTCTTCATTCATTGATTTTACCCAATACTTGTCCTTGCTGGCTTCTTCAAACTTCTTTGGCTCTATTTGTGATAACATTGCTATGTATACTTCTTCTGTCTGTTAAGTTATCTGCCTTCTTGTTTGCACTCCTATACTCTTGTCTCCAATGATTTGATCTTATGGAT
>JAXQQM020069702.1:0-109681 GCA_034641835.2 Pinus albicaulis
TAATGCAACTCCATGTTATAAAGTGAAAATTTAAAATATAAAGCTATAACCCTTTCCGAGGAAGGAAATTTCCGTTTCATACACTCAAGATTTGAATATTAAATTCATCTCTCTCCTGAGCAAGAGATCTGAATGTTACATTCATCTCTCTCCTCTGAAACAAATTTCGATATGAACACACATGGAGAAAGAGGAGTATATATATATATATATATATATATATATATATATATATATATATACTTTTGAGTGGGCTAATGGGAGAGATTATATATATATATATATATTCTTTTGAGTGGACAAGTGGGAGAGATGATTTTCAATCACTAAATTATTCTTCTCTTTATATAATGCTTTAGGTTTTCGTATAGAAACCAAATAAAATAATTGTTCTATTTTTCATCCCTAGTACTAGTAATCATCTTCGTGTCTCCTCTAGGGTTTACATACAAATGTTAGATTTTACTCCCCATGCCACTTCTTGAAGACAATTACAAAGGTAGAATAATGAGTAATGATATTGCATCTCTCCTCCCTTATAAATAATTAGTGAGGAAGGCCAATGTAAAAAACGTACTTGGTTAGCACAAATTACCCTAGACCTAAGTCAATATGGAAACCCCACATATAGTGCTCTATGATGCAAGGATGAAAAGTATTGCACTATGGTTTGATCTAACTCAAGGTGGCATACCCTCAAAGTGTGATTCCCCTTTGGCGCAACACCCTTCCTCTAAGATGTTGCATTATCCAACAAGTTGTCAAACCATTACTCCTTTGTACATTGTGGTTTGTTCTCAAATTTTCCTCATGGAAGGTGATCGTCCTATAGCTTTGTGTCATATGTCTTATTGTACCCAACATTTGTCAACATTTTTGTCAAGGTTGTCAATTTGACCAATTCTTCTCCTCAACATTTTGTTAAGGTAGTTACTTTTTCCAATTATTCTCAACATATGTGTTTGCTTCACAACCAACCTCCATGAAGTATGCTTCTCAATTCACATATACTTAAGTGTGCAATTTCCAAGGGGTATGCCACATGGTCGCATGCACTTAGAGTTAAGAATCATCCTTTAAGTGCCTAGCATTTATCCACCTTAGTAGGTAATTATGCTAATCAAGAAAATGACTCCCCCATTGTATGAAACCAGTGAGTTAGTCTTAAAATATGTGGACAAGGTCAATTTTGACCTTTAGCTAGTTAGGATAAAGAAACCTTAGGTGTGAAAGGAGACAATGCATGAAGATCAAGTCAAGGCTTTGACCAAATCAAACAAATAGTTGTAAATAGAAGAGTGGGACTCATGGGAGACAATGTAATTTTTTGAGGAGAAACCTTTGCATGGAAGTAACTCCATGAATGGCAATCATGAGAGGAAGCTCATCATCTACATAATGGAGGGAATGGCAGCCATATGGGCATGATTGAATAATATATTTTTTATGTAGTATGTTTAGACTTCTTGCATTCTTTGGTTTTTTAGCTAAGTTTGCTGCACTATTTAGTGCAAGGGTTTTCTCATGCGAGAATTCCCCACTTCTTCTTGGAGAAATTGTTAATGGATCTAACAGGTGCATCCTGTGCTAAATTTTCCACTATATGGTGTTAGGCCAGGCATTCACCTTCAGCAAAAACGCAGTCCCTTGCAGAAACTCCATTATTTTTTAGGGTGTTGCAGTGGAGGGGTTTAATCCCTTGTATTTCGAGCTAGTTTCCCTGAAAAAGGATAAGCCTTTTTTCCTGAAAAGATAGTAGGAGGACCTACAACCATTTCTTTGCATGATCAACCATTTTTATGCAAATATTCAGCCATACAGCATGATTCAGCCATAGATATGCAGAAAATACTTCATATATCTCATGTTTCTCAAGAAACCCTTGTCGGGTCATCTTGGACCTATGTAAGAGATTAGATCCCTGTTTTTGTGCTTTATTGATTAATAAGTCATCAGATTTGTTTTATCTTTATATTTCTGAGTATAAACCCTAAAATAACTACGATGTCACTTTCTGCAGTAATTTATATGTTGCAATAGTCTTGGGGTTTCAATGTTTTTGGGTTGTTTTGGGCATAGGAGGCCGGTTTAACTATGTAAAATTGATTTGTTTCTAATTTAATTTTAAATTTGTTTGATATAATGTCATATCTAATGGATCCATGGGCTGCATTCATCTGTTAATGCATATAATTCTGAAGAATACGTTTTTAATGCATGTATTGTTGATTTTCCCATTTGGGAATATTACAGTGGTATCAGAGCTCTAATCTTGGCTCATCCTGTGCATTTCAACCATTATGGAGTCTTCTCATGAGAAGGAGAGGATCTCAAAAAGGGATCAAGGCAAACCCTTATTGACTGGAGGGAAGAAGTTCTCAAAACTTCTTCTACACACTTTGCATGGCATCAGTAAAGACATCAAAGAAATGAGGAGGGAAAAACATGGAGATCCCTCAATAAGATTTGGACATGAGGAAAGCTCTAATTCCTCATATTATGGGTGTGAGTATTCAGCCACACCATCAGATCTAAAACGCTCTACCAGCCATATGTTCATGACAAATGAGTTGGAGAAAGGAGATGTGCCAAAGAAGGAGACTCTTGGTGATTATTTGCAAGAGTATGAATCTCAATCTAAGAGGTTCAAAGATCACTTGAACTTCCAAGGGTTTTGCAAGATCAAGGAGGAAAGAAGCACAAGGAGTAAGCAACATAGTGTGGGTAGATTCTTTCTATCTACTTTTTACAGCTCACCTAAATTTCCAACTAGGGTTTGGTGGAGAAGTTAAACACCTATGTGCAACAACATCAAGTTTCTGAAGACGAAGCCATTAAAGTAGCAGCACTGCATTTTGAAGGTAATGATTATGCTTGGTGGTTGTTTGAATCATTTTCCTAAAAGAATGAAATTACATATACTTATGAAAAGTTCATTATAAGAGTAGTGGAAAGGTTTGATGAATTTTTTTATGAAACACCTTCTATGGAGCTAATCAAACCAAAACAAACAAAACCTTTGCATAGAATGGAAGGATCCATAAACCCAACTCCATTTTAGAAAACCATTGAAGGGGATGAAAACTTGTATACCTTTTCGAGGGCCAATTCCCCATTACATGATGAGCTTTCTTCTCAAGAGAAAGACATGGAGATTCCTCCTTCAAGGGAAGACCAAGATCTAAGGTCTCTCACTGTTGATGAGGCATTTTCAACTATTGATGAGGAGGGAGAGAAGGCTGGAGATAACAACGCAGTCATATCAAGAGCACATCCAGTACTTCATGAAGAGGAAGATGGAGCACTTGCTACAAGAAGAGAAACTCTTGCACTCATGCAAGGAGTTCCAAAGAATCTCACATATGGAGATCATGGCACAATCCATGTGAAGCATGTGCCATCATTAGAAAATGGTGAGATATTAAAGATAGAAGGAGATAAAGAGGAGGACAAACATCATAAGATGAGGAGCAAACTCCCCTCTCTATTTCAGAAAATTAATGCACAAAAGAGGCAGGAGGATTTGTGCAATGAAGGCAAGGACAAATTAGTCCACACACATATACATCTTGCTCTATGCCTTGATGTCTCTTTGCATGGAGGCATTCCACCAGGGAGACCCCCTCATTGGAAGAAAAATAAAGTGTTCTCTCAACTATGTACAACATGGACATATTTGGCTAAGGAAGGAGCCTTGGGAGAAGCTAGCACAACACAGAGAACCTTTGGTGGGTTCAAAGGAGGGATGAGCAATTTTCTGATATGGGTATTTCCATCTCCCACTCAACTATTTGTGCTGAAAGATGATGATTCAGGAATTTGTGATGATACAAGAATGGTATCAAAGAGCTACTCCATCTTCTTGGGGCAGCAAATGTGTTCCCACACGTGAGGCAGATTTCTGAATATAGCAAGAGGGTATTACCACTCTTGTATGCATGGGAAAAACTATGGAATTTTTGGAAGAAAGAGACCTTTCAAAAAGAGGTTGACTTCCATAAGCTTCAATCTTATCTTGGGCAAGATCAGCTGCGAGAGAGGCAGCAAAAAGGGATTTACAACACTCCAACATGTGAATTTGGAATTTATCATGTCAAAGAGGAGAACCATCATATGACATATACTTCATTTCTGATTTCTACAACGTTGTCATTATTGGGGAGCCTAGATCCATATTGGGAATCCCAACTATTAATGGAATATTCCAAGAAACTCTTCACATGTAAGGTTCTTGATGGGCAAGTGATGGATGATAGGTATAAAGTAGTTGATGGAGTCATTTATTTCCATGATCAGATCTACTTGACTAAAGACTCCAAGCTCAAGGATAAACTACTGAATGCAGCCTATGAGATCTTGTTTTCTAAACCCAATAGTTTCATTAGAGCATACCATACTATCTTGGAGGGATTCATGTGGGAAAAAATCAAAGAGGAGATGCACTATCACATGAGGAAGTGCATATATTGTTTGTTGGTTGAGGAGGAACATAGCTCTTGGGAAGAGTTATTATTACCACCTCCTCATTCATTGGGTGTGAGAGGGAGCTCATCCATGAGCTACCTCACTTATTTCAACCAATTATATGGTAAGACTTGTATTTATGAATATCATGATGTATTTACTATATGCTTGTATTTTCTTAACACTCATGAACAGGGCATTTCCCCAAGAGGGGGCACCTTTTCTTATGGGCTTCATGGGGTACTTGGGGCCATGAGCAACGAAGATGTTGACCATTCCCTAAAATTTTTTGTGGAGATGTTGTATTCCTCATGGTGTGCTTCATTAACACCAACCATAATACACCTTCTCCAAGCATGCAAGAATAATGGGGCAGCAAACAAGTGGTGGGAGAAACACTTGTTATACCATATCCTATGGTAGTTAGGAGTAAAACTACGATGGTTACACATGAGGGACCATTTTCCTTCTCCTTTATTACATATGGCAGCTAGCATGACCTTAATTATGATCCCATATGCTGAATATGTTCCTATCTTTGTTGGGAACATGGTTGGAGGAGAGACACATTGGTTGGATGTGTCCTTGGGGGATGAAATTTCCCACACCTTTTGCATTACATGCTTCAAGGGGAGCATGGGATATGATATGACCACTATAGTAGATCACTTTTTTCTTTATGGGGTAGGCCATATGATTGTTTGGAGCACTTGGGACATGCCTCTCATGAGCAGTTAGGAGGAGCTTTTCTATGAATTACCAAGTTGGGAGGTGATTCATTTCATTTGGATGATAGCATGGAGATGGGAGTATTTCATTTGGAATGAAGTTCCCCATGATTATCATCATTTCTACCTTGACGAGGCCATTGAACAGCAAGAAGGTTTCCATATAGACCTTCCATTCTTTCATGATGAGATCCATTTGGTTGATCCACCAAAGGCCAACTTACACACTTGGGAGGAACCATTGGGAGACAGAATTGTTGCAGAATATATGAAGCAATGGTGGATACTATTTGATATGGAGGCCCCAAGAGGAAGAGGGGAGATTTTCCAGTACCCTTGTAGTTTCTTGAGGACAAGCAACATTTGGGAGGGGAAGACTATAATATTCCTCAATTAGCATGCAGCTAATGGGAATATTAATTTTTCTCTTAACATCTAGTTATATGAATAAATGGGTAAGGAGGCCCATTAGTATCTTAAGTAGGCATAAAACCCCTCTTAATGTGAAAAGGGATCATCTTAATAACCAGATCAAGCATTCTCGTGTGTGAAAAAATTCTAAAATATGTGGACAAGGTCAAGTTTGACTAGGTCAAGTTTGACCAAGTCAACAACATTAATATGAGATGAGTGGATCATCAATAAAGACAGCTCAATGTGAATGTAGATCGGTTTAGCTAGTTAGGATAAAGACACCTTGGGTGTGAAAGGAGACAATGCATGAAGATCAATTCCAGGTTGAACAAATCAAATAGTGTTGTAAATAGAAGAGTGGGACTCATGGCTTTGCGTGGAAGTAACCTCATGAATGGGTGGGACCCATGGTGAAGAAGCTCATCATATATATAATGGAGGGAATGGCAGCCATATGGGCACGATTGAAGAATATATTTTGTATGTGGTTTGTTTAGACTTCTTGCATTCTTTGGCTGTTTAGCTAAGTTTGTTGCACTATTTTGTGCAAGGGTTTTCTCATGCGGGAATTCCCCACTTATTCTTGGAGAACTTGTTTAAGGGATCTAAGAGGTGCACCATGTGCTACATTTTCCACTATTTGGTCTTAGGCCAAGCAGTCACCTTCAGCAACAGTGCAGTCCCTTGTAGAATCTACGTTATTTCTTAGGGTGTTGTAGTGGAGGGGTTTAATCCCTTGTATTTTGAGCTAGTTTCCCTAAAGAAGGATCTGCCTTTTTACCGGAAAGATAGTAGGAGGAGCTACAGCCATTTCTTTGCATGATCAACCATTTTTATGCAGAGCTTCAGCCATACAACTTGATTCGGCCATAGATCTGCAACAAATACTTCATGTATCTCATGTTTGTCAAGAAACCCTTGCTGGGTCATCTTGGATCTATGTAAAAGAGACTAGATTTTTGTTTGTGTGCTCTATTGATTAATAAATCATCAAATCTTTTTTGTCTCTATATTTCTGAGTATAAACCCTCCAATAACTACGCTGTCACTTTCTGCAGTAATTTCGATGTTGCGGTAGTCTTGGGGTTTCAGTGTTTTTGGGTTATTTTGGGCATAGGAGGCCTGTTTAACTATCCAAAAGTGATTTGTTTCTGATTTCCTTGTAAATTTGGTTGATATAATGTCAGATCTAATGGGATGCATGGGCTACATTCATCTGTTAATAAATATAATTCTAAATAATGCGTTTTTAATGCATGTATTGCTGATTTTCCCATTTGGAAATATTACACTTTCTCATGACCAAAAAATTATTAGAAATTAGAAAAGAATTTTGTGTTATGATTTTTAATTTTGTTTCAATAAAACTAACATTGGGGAATGATCCATGCATCATTTAGCTTAAGTTAGTGAGATGGTTATTATTGATGATGTTTTATAGTGTTATTTATTTAAATTTATTATTTTATTATTATTTAATTTTGAAAAAAACTACGTTAAATGTTACTATTTATATTTATATGGTAAATTTGATATTTAAAATTATGACAATTTTAAAATTTAAATTTCATTTAATTAATTTAATTTATATTTATCTTCATTGTATTTATAATAACAATTTCTATTGTTTTAAAATTATCATTTCAATTTTTATGACAATTCATAATTTTAAATTTTATTTAATTAAATTAATTTATATTCATTTTTATTGTATTTATAAAGACATTTTCTATTGTTAAATAATTATGAATAGACATTATATTTTCTAAATATACTAGTTATTATAAAATTGCAAATAATACATTTTATATATAAATGATTTACAATGGACTATGTATTAATACCCTAAGTACATGGAAGATGAAAATGCTACATATAAGTATAGTCATTTACACATATTTATATATATATAACATATTAGATGATAGTTCAAAAACACAATATTAGGTGTTTATTAATAATGTTTTAGAATAAGAGATAAGACATAAGTATGTATGGTGAACAATTTCAAAAAATTAAATGTAGGCTTACATGGTGGAGAAGATGAAATCATCAACCAAAAATGAAACACAAATAAAATAATTCTTAACATACAATGGTATGGTATAGTACAAGATGTACAAATTTAATAATTTGACATCATAAATATTATATATAAATTTAAAATTAACATAAATACATTAATTTTAATGGGGAATAAGTTAATATTCTTGTTTATTTAAAATAATAATATTTTCATATAATTAAAGTTTGAGAAGCTTTAACCTAAGTTATGTATATATATATATATATATATAAAATGAACGGTTAAAATTATTAATCATTTACATTATAATTATTGATTTATGTTATTTAGATGTATCAAATGATTATATTACTCTATTTCTATATATAATAAAATTTAAATTATTTATGAAGTATTAATCATTTTTTTTAATTATCGTAGGAAATATTTTATATTAAAAAAAAAAATTTGGAGGTAAGGTATTACATTACGAATAAAAAATTTGAAAATGGCATGCTAATGAGATTTACAATTTCATCCATCTTGATATCCATCAAAAGTCTTATGAAGAATTCACCTATTTTATGATTCAAGTTATACGTGTAAATGCTCTAAAACAAGTCTAATATCCAACAAAATTAACATACCATGACAACTAGTGCTAATGAATGGGATCCTCCTCCATAAGCTAAGGTTCTCACTCCACTAAGGAAGCTACAATGTCTACATTTGGAATTAAAACTTGAACATGCGAAACAAAGTTACTAGAGAAAGATGAGAGTGGGCTATCCTATTCTTTTCCTTATTGTAACTCCTTGAATGGGCATCTAAGCCATCCAATTTCTTCTTCATCTTATTAAAGTTTATTCTTCTAGTACACCATAATTTCCATTGTTGTAGTTAGACTAGAAACCAATTGATTTTACCTAAGTTGAAGTTGTAGCACTTATTCTTATAAACTTAGAATTTCCTAATCAATTTATGTGTCATTGATCTCTTCTAAAAATTGTCCCTACAATTCAAAGGGTCCAAAAATTATCATGTTCTTTGATGACAAGAGCACTGTGTAGAACAATTTTTGCAACAAAGGAAGAAATATATAACAAAGCGAAAGAACCAACCCCTGTACCTTGGAGCCAACAACCTTCCTTGCAATTTCTCTAAACCCCACTAATAATCACTAAAAATGTGGTCAAGTAAAAAAGTAGACCGACTAGGTTCGCAGTTAGTAACTTTCTCTCCCATAAATAGAACTTGTCTTGTTCATCAATCCGAGTTTGAATATTCCATCTATCACTAACTTGTTTGACATCTGAAATTCCATGCTTTAACAACATCATTATGTCCTTTAACTCTTGTAGTTTGAGTCTTCTCATATGACCAATACTCCTTCCAAGAGCCATGACAAATTCCACATCCCTAGCAACCCTCATTGTTTTCCCTAGCTTGATAGTTCCCCACAAATATGTATGGTTTTCATGCTACAATCCTCTTTAATTAGCAAAAATAGGGGACTAAACCTCCCTCACATCAAATAGAATAATACAAGAAGCTCACTAATGTTGTCTTCCCAACGAAATGGAGGTGTAGGTGGTGGGCACACTCCATCTCCAACCCCTCCACTAATTGATGAAACCATCTAGTGTACATGATCCCATACATAACGAAAGTATACTCATGTGCCCATGGCGAGGGTGACCGAAGAAAGGCACATGTGAACATTACTCTTCTAAGCTATATCAATGTGCATACTCATACATGCTTCCATGTGGTCCCTTGACTTAATCCTCCATATCATTAAGGATATATGAATTTACTATTAAGGAATTAGATGATAATCCACCTGTTCATTTATGTGAAGGGTGCCTAGTTATAAGGTAGTGACTTAGTTAGCTAAAAGATCAAATTTCTTGTTATTTTTTTTGAAGAAAATGGATAACAAATTGTAAGAAAAAACCTTTCTAATAGAAATAAAATCATTTTGAAAATGTTTCAACGACAAATCTACTAGATAAGAACCCAAATGGAGATTATGCATTATAATTCGATAATCCCTTACCATAATTAGATTCCTGAGATTGGGAACAATGACTCGAAGCGGTCCTTAAATATTGACATATGCTTCTACCTAATTATCTGTATCTTGTTCTAGATCCGAAGAGAAAAATTGTTCAACTCATCCACTACGGTGAATAATCACCCCTCCCCCAACCGCAACGACTCATGTCACCCCTGAAATATCACTCAATATTATTAAAATAAAATTTAATTATTTATTTTATATGTCAATTAAAAATATTTCTTTATAAAATATAATCAATTGTTTTTTTTTATAAACTTGTATATATAATTAATCAAACATCATGCATTGCAATAATGCATTACCACATTGTGAGACATAACTCACGCCTCATTCTAAGACCAAATATCTTGTGATTCTATGGAAAGATATACCTCGTCCATTTAGTAAATAGTAATGAAACATCTCAAGGAAGAACTGATTGACTATAAAAACATCTTAAGAAATATTTGAGAATAGAGACATCTTATCCCCTATTGCATTTAAAATAAGGTTTACATGCACTTTGAGATTCATGTCAAAGTAGAAGAGGGTTTCTTTAAATATTTGTTCATTGACACTTTTAGAATATCTAATTTAAAACTTTACACACTTCACAGAATTTATTGAAGTATAAATTAATATTTTCTCATGCATAGTGACTTAGCATTAAAACTTTTCCTCCTTTATTTAAATAAGTCATTACAACTCTTCCTCTTTTTATATTTAAATAAACCTTCCGAGGCTCCTTTGTATATATCATCCCGTTATATTAAAAGTTAAGATTTATAAAAATTTATATAGCCATATTTATCAAATTTCATTTTAAAAATTTATATTTAAATATTTAAATTGACTCCCTTTTTAAAATGTGTAATCATGTTTCTTTTTATTAAAATATAAGATTTACAAAATCTTACCTACCTTTAAAATTCACACGCCTTTCCTGGTGTGTAAGCATGTTCACTTTTTGGATTAGAAGATAAGATTTACATAATCTTATATAAAAATATTAATGCAACTCCATGTTATAAAGTGAAAATTTAAAATCTAAAGCTATAACCCTTTCCGAGGAAGGAAGTTTCCGTTTCATACACTCAAGATTTGAATATTAAATTCATCTCTCTCCTCTGAAACAAATTTCGATATGAACACACATGGTAAGAGGAGTGTATATGTATATATATATATATACTTTTGAGTGGGCTAATGGGAGAGATCATATATATATATTCCTTTGAGTGGACAAGTGGGAGAGATGATTTTCAATCGCTAAATTCTTCTATTTATATAATTCTTTAGGTTTCGTATAAAAACCAAATATAATAATTTTTCTATGAGAAGAAAAATTATAATAATATATGAAAAGTTTATTTTTGGATCAGAACAAATAGAGAAATAGGTACTAGTAGGAAAAGTAGGAAAAAGTGTCAAAAGTAAGATTACTTATATAATGGTTTAGTTTTCATATAAAAACCAAATATAATAATCTTTCTATGAGAAGATGAGCCATATATATATATATGAAAAGTTTATTTTTGGATCAGAACAAATAGATAAATAGGTACCAGTAGGAAAAGGTGTCAAGAAAGATTGTGGGGTCCATATAATGGTAAATATGAAATGGTGTTTTAAGGAGCACTATAAGAGTGAGGTGTTTTCACAAGAGGCTTAAAGGATTTATTTAAAGGGAAGAGAGTACCATTGTAATGATGAAGGTTTAGGTTTTATGGAAGGGAACTTTATGTGGTAACTTTATGGGGTAGTAATTGTGGAAATTTCAAAATTCATGTTTAGTGTAAATTTAGTATTTTTACTATGACTTTGAGATTCATTAGATTTGTTTCTTGTTTTCTCTTAGATTTTATTAATTTATTAAATCACTCAACAAAATATCCCCATTTTTATGTGAAATATACATTTATAACCAATATTAGAAATTACTCAATCAACATAATAACATAAGCTAGAATTAGATTTACAAATGCACAAATTCTAGGCAACAAAATACCCTTCATATATACATAAAGAATTTGCAAGTACATAATAACAAATTATTACAAGTTGGTACAACTTATCATGGCCTAGTAAGGTATCACACCAATCAACTCCTAGCTACTCCAAAAGCTAAACAACAAGCTAGCATCAACACCAAGAAGTTCACCCTTGATCTTTCTCCACCCTCACATTGCACAAGATCTCTAGTAAAAATGTTCAAAGTCCCTTCTAGGGTTTCTTTACTACATATACTAGATAGTCACATAACACCATCAAACCTAGCACATCAAGTCTTCTCTAGGTTTTGCCTCTCACAAACCCTAACACCTTCCTCTCTTGAACCAACATAGTACAAAGACTCAAAACATGTTTATGAATAATATACATTGATTTAATGAACTCTAAAATTATTTCAATGATATTTGTTCCTCCCTAGGTCTTCCTTCCTTACATCCCACAAGCACCAATACCTCTAGATAATGTTACAATATAATATTATGTGTACATTAACATAAGATATAATAATTATTTAAGCTAAGCATCACATGAAACTTCAAGACTCTATTAATCTTCTAGTAGTCCATGATATTTCTCTATGGTTTACGTCATCTAAACCCTAGGTCTTCTTCTCTTGCTTCACACTAGTGTTAACACCCAAGCTCATCCCTAGTACTAGTAATCATCTTCGTGTCTCCTCTAGGGTTTACATACAAACATTAGATTTTACTCCCCATGCCACTTCTTGAAGACAATTACAAAGGTAGAATAATGAGTAATGATATTGCATCTCTCCTCCCTTATAAATAATTAGTGAGGAAGGCCAATGTAAAAAACGTACTTGGTTCGCAAAAATTACCCTAGACCTAAGTCAATAAGGAAACCCCACATATAGTGCTCTATGATGCAAGGATGAAAAGTATTACACTAGGGTTTGATCTAACTCAAGGTGGCATACCCTCAAAGTGTGATTCCCCTTTGGCGCAACACCCTTCCTCTAAGATGTTGCATTATCCAACAAGTTGTCAAGCCATTACTCCCTTGTACATTGTGGTTTGTTCTCAAATTGTCCTCATGGAAAGTGATCGTCCTATAGCTTTGTGTCATATGTCTTATTGTACCCAACATTCGTCAACATTTTTGTCAAGGTTGTCAATTTGACCAATTCTTCTCCTCAAAATTTTGTTAAGGTAGTTACTTTTTCCAGTTATTCTCAACATATGTGTTTGCTTCACAACCAACCTCCATGAAGTATGCTTCTCAATTCACATATACTTAAGTGTGAAATTTCCAAGGGGTATGCCACATGGTCGCATGCACTTAGAGTTAAGAATCATCCTTTAAGTGCCTAGCATTTATCCTCCCTAGTAGGTACTTATGCTAATCAGGAAAATGACTCACCCATTGTATGAAACCAATGAGTTAGTCATGATTCCATAGGATAGACAACCTCCTAGGTAACTGTTATAAGCTAACACACTATTCAAGGTCATGTTTCCACTAAAAATAAGCCATCCATATGTCCATCAAGTATCACTAAGGAACTAAAGGACCTAGCATTCTCCTATGTAGATGAAAATGCATTAGCCAAGAGTGGAGAGGTTCTCATAGATAAATGGAGGGGAGATGATGATGCCAATGAAGGGAGGTGTGAAATTTGGAAAAAGTATCATTTCCATGGGTGACAATGAGGAGGAGAGCATCCATTACGTACTCCAATGAAAAGATTGAATTACATGCTCTATTCATGAGTTGCATCGACAATTTTTGCGAAATATAATTCCTCTAAGCTATAATATGAATTATTCTCCATCAAAATAAATTATTAGTGTTTTGAATATCCTTTCCCATAAATGATAAAAAATTTACCCTCCTTTAATCTTGGTGATAACTATGGAATTCATAACAAAATTTAAAAAGTCCCTACAAAATGCCTAAATGTTGTTCACAAATTGTTATTTTGCATGGCATAATGAAGGGGAAGTTGATATAATATCTCCCATTTGATTCTTTGGATGCAAGGTTGGTGAGATGTGATTGATCAAATCTAGATAATCCCAATGAGTTAAATATTATATTTATCCTTGATCAATTACAAGTGTTTTGTAGACTATGAAACATATGATGATTCTTGAGTCTAGGTGTCAAGGGTACAAATCTTAAGTGGGTTGAATTAATTAAGGAAAAAAAAACATCTAAATTCATTTATTTTTCATCCTTTTCCTTCAACGGTAAATACCTTAAATTCATGGATAGATTAGGATATTTAAGTAATTAGTTAAAAATAAGTGAGGCTTTAAACTATGGACTTCATGTCTTTGAACTATAAAATATAAAGTTCTGTTATAAATTTGGAAAAATAGTTTTGTATTTTATTTTTCTACCAAATACTCCTTTTCAACAAAACAATTACAATTTGTATCAAATAAAAAGAGGGTTGTGGTCATGCCATCTAGTATTTTAATACTACCAAAATTGGAGAGCCTAGTCCAAAGTGAATTTGAAAATTTTTTATAGACTGTTTCCTACTTTTCCTATCTTAAAAATTATAGAGCTATAAGTCTCTATTCAACTTGTTTAAATTCTTACATACTTGTTTAAAGACAAATTAAAAAAGCATCAAAAAATATTAAACAAATTGTTGTCATGCCCATGATGGCTAATATTTTTCCTTTCTTTAATGGATGATGGGATGAAAGTTTCAGCCCTTAATTATTACCCTATTGTGTCTTCTTCCATGGCTACTATCTTCTCTTGTGTCTTCTTCAATTGCTCTAACCTTGACACCTCAAAAAGAGATAACGTAGAAGGAGACAAAATAGGACCTAGAAACACACTTAGGATAAAAAATATATCCTAAGGATGTGAAACACATAAAGGTGTTATATTAGAAATTCATGATTTTATATTAGAAAGAGGCTAACATGTTCTCATTATGCAAAATAATAATAAAAACTGGGCTTATTCCCATACCACTTAAACCCAAAAAAAGAGGGAAGCATCTAGAATCCCATCAATAGGTGGAAAATATACCCACACATATTGGAACAACCCATCTAACTAGGTCTCATAAAGATTTATCATGCAAAACATAATAAAGTACATGGAAGACCATCACTGTAACCCTATAATGATTCATGCATTGGGAAGAATTCAACTTTTATTTTTCCTTCGTTGAGTTCATAAAGATATAGAGAGGGTAAAAACAACTTAGGGGATATTATGAAATTCCTCGCCCCACCAACCCCACACCCAAGATTTTATAACTTTTCCAAGGGATAGAGAATGAGGTTGATTTTAAATTATATCAACTTGAATATTGTTAAGTCCTCTTAGGGAATACTAAAAGTGAACTTTGATGGATCCTTGTAAAATATTTTGAGAATGAAAGATCAACATGTTGATATGGGGTTGTTTAGGAAAGGAGTTGAAAACCATATGATGAAATACAAGCATAAAGTCTCCAACTACTAATAATTGTTTAATATCTTTATCACTTATAATTTGAACACCTTTCAATAGTACTAATGTATCAACTCAGTTATTTGTGGTATTCCCAATTCCTTAGGAAAAGGAGAGTTTCTATTGTCCTTTGGGATTAGATATCACCCCCTCACACATACCACCCTTGGATTTCCCTTAAAAGAACAATAAAATAAAATAAAATGATGTTGCCTACTGTGAATTCAACTTTGTACTTTTTTTTGTTGAAATTCTTAAATGATGGTTGGAATGTGACTTTGGTTTACCTCACCATATAACTTTAATTGATTTTAAAATTTGTAAAAGGCCCTTGAGCCAAATCCTTTATCTAGCTTCCAAATTATTTTATCTTTGACCTTGAATGCCTTGAACTATAATGGTCTTAGGTAACATACCAAAAGCCTAAGCTAGTACTTTTCTAGCCAATACCACTTCATTTTTTGAAATGATTTCTAGCTACTCAGATATTACAACATAAAAAGAAGGGAATCAACATCCAGATTGATTTGAAGAGGGTTATATTCTAAAATGGCCTAGGATAGTGTTTGTGCCATGCCTTTTGATTGTTAAGCATATCTACTTAGATATGTAGTTCAAAGACCGAAAATTTCCATACCACTTTGGAGAAGTTGCATTTAAAAAATAAATGAGCACTAGTTTATTCATTTTTTCTACACATATGACATATAGTTGGTCCTTGTATTACACATTTTTTGATATTTTTGGTAATGAGAGATTCTCCTTGACTTTGGATGAAAAAAAAAATTGGGAAGACTCTAATACTGCACATATTATTAGTTTATCTTTCCTCATGCATCCTTCTTAGATTTTGTAGGCATATTTTCTAGAGGTACATCCCCTTGTATCAACTACCTATTTACTAATCATAGTATCCCCTTGAAGGCTAACCAACAAGTACTCCCATTCGGTGATTAGGTAATGAGGGAGATTATCAACCTTTTATGTCAATTAAAGATCCCCGACTGATCTATCCCAAAGTAATATTTATACAAAGGTCTTATACCCTTACTATTCCATCCAAATATTTTGTCACAAGTTTTTAGCAATGGGATGAGCATAGGATTCCCAAGAAATTTTATCTCCCCATAATTGAATAGAAGAACTATTTCCAAATACCTAAGATAATTTTTCTTAAATGATGGAGGTTGAAGATATATCTTCAAGGGGGAATTCAACTTCACAGGAATAAAGAGGTAAAGACATTGAAGGTGACTTGATTGCACATATTTCCTCAAAATCATTGATTTCCACTCGCATTTTTATCCAAAAAAAAAAGACAACATAGGATTTTGGCACACAAAAATTTGTTCATAAGGTGGGGTTCCTTTATTGTGAGTCCCTCATTTACTATTGAAAATATTATTATATTCCAATTTAAGAGGTGATATTTCTTAGTGTTTGATCCACTCCCCCCCCCCAAATCACCCAAACGATTTATGCAACAATACTTAAATTTTTTGTATAACTCCAATAGGCTCCATCATATCTAAACACTTGAACATTACCACCCTCCATATATGGTTCAACAATTGAGTGCCCCACTAGTTCATTTTGTTCATGTGAACTATTTTGGGTTTTTGGAGAAGGATGGGAATTCATAGATGTTTGAAATCCACGTGAAAACACAAGATACTTTGAGGATATTAGTAGTGGTCCATGGAGATCATGAGATGGAGAAAGGTGTTCTAGTTTTATATACTATAGTTTCATTTATTCACAATTTCCCCCTATGAAATGAAAAAAAGAGATTAAATGTTACTTTAAACCACTATATAATCACAATCAAAGCCACTCCAAGTAGAAGGTTATGATAAAAAATTGAGATCGTTGAACTCCTTAACTTCTCTCACAATTAAAATCACTTGAAGAGTACTATGATGTCTTTCAAATTCCAATATTTTACTTAAGGAATTGGACATTAGGATATAAAAGAGTGTAGATTGAGGGTATCCATAAAATTGACTTGTTTTACTCCAAGAACAAAGAGTTGGCCAGGAATTGACCAGAGGATCAATTCAAGGGCCTCCCATGCATCCCTTAATCTAGCCGAAAAATAAATAAATCAATTTTCTTAAGAATACAAAGAGGAAATAGTGATGTACTCGATATAATGCATTTTCCATTTCCATTTTCAAAATCATTCATTTCTCATTTTTTATCCTACCTGAGTGAATGGTCTTTTGAAACAAAAGAATGTTATAGATTATCTATATTTTTTTAATAAATCCCACTTGGTTTTATAGGATGATTCTTCTGAGGAGTATATTAATACTATTGGAAATAAACTTGGTGAGAATATTATATGAGAAGTTTCACAATGATATCAACCAAAATCTAGAAAATTAGGTTGGATTTGATTCTCTCATATTGAGAGAAAGAAAAATAGAGTTGGTGCTTCTCCTAATCTTGAGAGTTTTTCTCATCCATTGAATCATGCTACATAGAGCTCTTTTAATAATGCTCCATCATAATCTATAAAAATAAATGGATATTCTAGAAAGTTCCAATGCCTTGTCAAGCTCTATACCTTAGGAAACTATTACAATATTATTCTCCTTTATTACCTTAACAAGCTTTGCATTCTCTAAATTGTAACTAAGTGAGGAACTTGTTGTAACATTGTCTCCATGGTTACCAAAAATTCCTCCTTGATGCAGGGGCATTAGGCACAATTAAACACTTTGTATCTCAGTAGAAATAGGGGGTCCCATGTTCTTAAAATTTCTTGTAAATATTAATATTTTGAATAAACATGGTAGGGAATTGTAATTGTTCTTAAGTAATTTGAGAACATGAGAAATTGGTTAATATAGGAATATGAAGAGATAGCCAAGGGTATGAGTAGATTTAGGATCAGTTTCAATAGTTTCAGTTTGAAGTCTAAAATTAGGAACTAGAGAATTTCAAGAGGTTCTGTCAAGCTGTAAAGAAGTCGAATCGACTCATTTGTGTTTGTATAAATGTAAACGCTCGTAGGATAGAAAGGAGCACAGAGAACATAGAGCTAGAGATTGGTTCAGAGGTAGAGAACTGCTCGGAGGCAGAGTAGGAGGCCACCAAACTGAAGATCTGGCCTGTCAAGAATTTGTAAGTTCATGTAAATATATAATGGAGAAATTGACTCTGATTGAATGTTTGTTTATTTCAATTCGGTGTGATATATATATACATGAGGGATAACTAAATTTATGTGGGCTAGTTAAACTCTGTGTAGTGGACTGTAGGGTTCAATTAGAAACTGTAAAATTAATGGTTGAATATATGTTGTATTCCATTGACAGAATCAACATTCATGTCAATATCCTGATGTGAATTGAATTGAGGACGACCTCTGTCACAATTATGGCCGATGCGACAAGACCTGGTTCTACAAGGCTTTAGTAAAATGCAACCTGTGATGTAGAATGGTTGAGGTTCCTGAATTTATAACCCCAGTGTTGCTTTGAATGCGCACAGTTCAGAAATGTGAACACACACACAGTAATTTGGCACAGTTGAAGCGTAATCTTGGTCCTTGAGGAAGGATGTAGGGGAGGCTATTCGGAGCATGTCGAATCTGCGTTGAACTCTGCTTGATTTTATTGATTGAATTGATTGAATTAGATTCATTTTCATTGGGTTATAGTGGCAGGAGGCAGAAGGAATGGGGCTTGCTCGTATAATGGAATTACTGAAGCAGAGCCACGAATTATTATTGAAAGCAGAAGTTAAGCTGGAACCCTGAACTGGAGGCGGAACCACGAATTAAGAATGAACAGTGAAGGTGGATTCTGGAAGCAGCTTATGGTTTTTGCGTGATTCAAAAGCAGTAAGTGGAATTTGAAATAAAAATGCGATCACATTAGTTGGAGGACGCGTGGCATAAGGAGGGTTTCCGAAACCATTTATATCATGTGCTAACATCCGGTCTTTAAACTCTTGTGACATCCATCTACGCCCGTTCGATCAACAGTTGAGGTGTGACGCCATACAGATCGTTGGATCAGCTCGATATATAACAAAGGTACATGGCTTGTGGGACCCGAAGTATTATGGTGATAGTTGAGGAATAACGTTAATGGGTCAGAGTTAATCCCCAATGTTTTGTTATATTTTATGTGTTGTACAAAGCCTAGATTTGGTATTGATTCCGAGGATGCATACGATGCTTTGAAGGTGTGACCGTGATGAGAGGCATTGATAAGGCTGTAAGGGTGGTTTCATAATTACAATGGGCTTGTAACGTTGCTACAAGGATTAGCATTCTATTGAAGAGTTTCAAAATCTCTCATTTATTTCATTAATCAAATTCTATGAATTTGATAAATGAAGTTTAAACCAATGTTAAAGTATATCACCGAACAAAGGAAATTATTGAATGGACTATTAAGAAGGAAGGTTTTATATTATGGCTACATAACCATAGATGTATGAGGAATTGTCAAAATTTCCGCTTAGTTTATAGAGTGCCAAATTTAAAATTTAATAGGGCCAAAGGCGTTGAAGTGTATTATTGATATATACGAAAAAAAAGAGTGTAAAGGTGGGTTAATTGTAGGATCCCGAGCATCAAGTGGTATCAGAGCTGGAATAGCTCTTTTTGAAAAAGTCCAAGTTTGGTGAATGCAAAGAAACCAGACTTGTGGAAACTGATGAAATTGCAGCATGCAGAGATACAGTGCGTGTGATGAGAGAATGGAGAAAAATTGAAGTTCTAAATCTGTTGAAGAGTAATTACAGATTTGAAAGGGAAGATCAGATTCCAAGATCTGATAAGAAAAGTACACATAGCACAGTGAATGGGATTTGTAGAGTGAGTGGAAGACAAGATCATGTAGAAATCTTGTAGGAGAATAATTTTAAATTTGATGTGTATTTGGTGTTTGCAGAATTGTGGTAGCTGAAAGTACAGATAGAGCTTGATAGTGAAGGCAGTGAGCCTGAGATTCAGCTAGAGGCTGGATAAAGAGAACAATTGCAGTGTTCTCACGAGAAGGTGGGCAGTGTTTAACTCTGGTTTGGAGAATTTTTTGCAGAATTCAGAGTGCAGACAATTGAAGACATCTCAGAAGAAGCATATCACAACTTTGAGAGCAGTGATAGAAGAGTCCAGCAAGGGACTCTAAGTGAAGAAGTGTGGTAGAACCTGAAATAATTCCCAAAAAAGGTTGGATGAGAAGAAAGCAGAGGTGTTCTTGATAAAAGTTGCAGAGTGAAGCCTAGGAAGAGCAGAAGAGAGTGCTTAGAAGGTTCCAGCAGACAGGGGACCAGTACTTGCCAAAAGCCGGATCTGGAGGAAGGGCTTGGTGAGGTGAGTTGCAGCAAGAGAGCTTGCTGTTGCAGAGGCTTAGTGCAGCTTGTAGGATAAAATGGCTATTGATAGCCATAGCAGAGATTGCAGAGGTTCTGAGAGAGGCCACAACAGAAGAAAGAAAGAAGATGCCAAAGAAAATGGCATGAAGAAGAAATCCACTGATGAAGAATGGTGGGAAGAGATAGCTGAGATTACAGAGCAGTTTTATAAACTAGAGAGGATGATAGAAGAAATCCAGAGAGTTGGGTGGCTCATTAGGAAGAATGTGAAATGGAAACTAGTACAGTTGAGGTTGAGGCAAAAGAAGATTGCCCTATTGAGAGAAGAACTCAAAGCAACTGAGTTGAAAGAAGAAATTTCTACTTGTGAAGCAGAACAAAGCTTGGATGAAGAGTGGAGATCTACAAGAGATCTTGTAAGACATGATGAAGACTTGAGGCAGCAAGAAGCTTGTCTTGCTGACGAGGAAGTCATTGAAGATTTCCTGAGTTATTGGACAAGTCCAGATGATGTGAGCGCTTGTGTTTTTTAGTCTGAAAAATGTGAGGTAATGACAGACTCCACAGAGGAAGAAGGACCCAGAGTTCTTGAGGCAAGGATGGAAATTGAAGATTCCATGTGCAGATATGTTCAAGAAGAAGTGCTTGAGGGAGCAGCCAAGACTAAAAAGTCTTGTGATTTGAAAACTAAAATTTTTTGTGTGTTTGTAGATACACCACTGGAAGATGAAAAAGCTTCAGAGTTTGTTGATGAGAAGAAGACATTGAATCTAAAATCTGTTAAGATCAATGCTGAGATAGTGAGGTCTCAGGGAGAGATGAAGAAATAAGATTCAAGTGAAGATATTCAACAGAATGTTGAGGCTGAGAGAGAAGGACTAGCAGATGATTGGTCAAAGACAAGCAGAGGCATAAAGGATTGTGTAAGGTTCCTGAAATCTACTCCTATTGAAGTTGTTGATTTTTATAGGATGTTGGACTCCCAAAGAAGAGAATGGGAGAAGCAGAGGACTCCGTGACAATGCAAGATTGTCAAGAAGCAGTAAAATTGTCATGAATGACAATCGCAAACAGAGGGATAAGAAGAAATGATTAAGAAAAATGAAGGATTTAATTTGATGGACAACAAGAAAATTCATGAAGCAAGATGAGAAGAGGAGGCTAGATGATAGTCTCATGAGTAAGAAAATCAAGATACCGAGATACGATGAGGACTTAAAGGAGAGTTCGAACATTATACCGATGTGTTTTCGTAGCAGAGAAATATATTTAAGCCTTGAAATTTACTTCGATGATGATTCATGTGTTAATAATACGTAGAAGGAGGAACAACAACAACTTGGAAGTTGACAGAGAAGATTTGGCTAGTTGATGGGGCGAAATCCACCCTAAAGAGAAAAATTTTAGAAGTCAGCCAAGTGAGGGAGAATCCGCATTCCATGCTAATATAATATGAGAAAGAAAAAAGCCAAGAACTTGGTTGGATTGCCAAAATCAAGCAAGGGGATGAGAGGCAATTGCTAAAGATTGCCCATGAAGAAGAAGAAAATGCTGAGTTTAAATTACAACATGCTGAAGATGTAAAACAAACATAGGAGAGATGGCTGAAATGTTTGCTGGAGGCCATTGAAGAAGAGAAGAAAAGAGGAGCAGATATGAGCTTGCATAATCAAATTCTGTTTACTAGTATACTAGATGAGTATGTCACTGCTGGTAGGAAATTAAATGGTGGTTTGTTTTCTAAAAGTGAATTTGTAGATGAGGAGAAAAATAAAAATGTTGTTGAGGGAGATATCTTAAGGGATATTCAGGATGTTTGGGTGGAGGCAACATTGGCATCAGCAACACCCATGGTGGCAGCTAAAGCAACATGGGGAATGACATCTGCAAAATAAAAAACAATCACATCGAGAATTTTGAAGACAGTGACAGCAGTAATATTGAAAACAACAGAGTTTGAAGGCAGCAATGGACAAGGAAATTTCCAGCTAGAAGAGAGGCTGGACAAAGAAATTGAAGACATCAGGGAGTTGATGATGAGAGTGACTTAGGAGCAGCAGACAGCAGCAGGAAAGCAGGAGAGATTCAACAAAAGAAGGAAAAAAGAAAATTGTGAAATTATAGCTGGAGGTGATTTACAAAACAAAGTTTGGAAACCAGGAGAATTGCAGAAGAAGAATGATGCAACTGCTGGGCAGCAGCAAAACAAAGTTTGGGATCCCCGAGGCAGAAATTAAAGACACATGACCAGGAGATCATGAACAAATTGAACCTTGGGAGTCTGATGTAGGAGCATTAGGCTCAAAAGCTACGTTGTACCTTCTTAGACATAGGGGGTCTCATGATTTTAATTTCACAAGTAATTATTAGTAATTTTTAATAAAAAAGGAGGAATTGTAAATGTTCTCTAACTGCAGAGAACATAAAAGGAAGATGACCAGTTAGGAATATGAAGGGATAAGTAGTTTTAGTTTGAGCCCAAATTTAGGAATTGGGAATGTTAAGAGTTTTTTGAGCTATTTGGAGACCTAAATCGATTCAGGTCATCCATTTTGGTATAAATGTAAACATGAAGAGTTTAGAAGGGTAGAGAGGTAGAGAACTGCTCGGAGGCAGAGCAGGAGGCCACCAAACTGAAGATCTGGCCTGTCAAGAATTTGTAAGTTCATGTAAATATATAATGGAGAAATTGACTCTGATTGAATGTTTGTTTATTTCAATTCGGTGTGATATATATACATGAGGGATAATTGAATTTATGTGGGCTAGTTAAACTCTGTGTAGTGGACTGTAGGGTTCAATTAGAAACTATAAAATTAATGGTTGCATATACACTGTATGCAATTGACGGAATCGACATTCTTGTCGATATCCTGATGTGAATTGAATTGAGGACGACCTTTGTCACAATTATGGCCTATGTGACAAGACCTGGTTCTATCGGGCTTTAGTAAAATGCAACCTGTGATGTAGAATGGTTGAGGTTCCTGAATTTATAACCCCAGTGTTGCTCTGAATGCGCACAATCCAGAAATGTGAATGCACACACAGTAATTTGGCATAGCTGAAGCATAATCTTGGTCCTTTAGGAAGGATTTAGGGGAGGCTATTCGAAGCATGTCAAATCTGCGTTGAACTCTGCTTGATTTTATTGATTGAATTGATTGAATTAGATTCATTTTTGTTGGGTTATAGTGGTAGGAGGCGGAAGGCATGGGGTTTGCTCGTATAATGGAATTACCGAAGTAGAGCCACGAATTATTATTGAAAGCGGAAGTTAAGCTGGAACCCTGAATTGGAGGCGAAACCACGAATTAAGAATGAACAATGAAGGCGGATTCTGGAAGTAGCTTATGGTTTTCGCGTGATTCAAAAGCAGTAAGTGGAATTTGAAATAAAAACGCGATCACATTAGTTGGACGACGCATGGCATAAGGCAGGTTTCCAAAACCGTTTATATCGCGTGCTAATGCCCAGTCTTTAAACTCTTGTGATATCCATCTACATCCGTTCGATCAACAATCGAGGCGCGATGCCATACGAATCGTTGGATCCGCTCGATATATAACCAAGGTACGTGGCTTGTGGGACCCGAAGTATTATGGTGATAGTTGAGGATTAATGTTAATGGGTCAGAGTTAAATCCCAAGGTTTTGTTATATTTTGTGTTGTACAAAGCCCAGATTTGGTATCGATTCCAAGGACGCATACGATGCTTTGAAGGTGTGACCGTGATGAGAGGCGTTGATAAGGCTGTAAGGGTGGTTTCATAATTACAACGGGCTTGTAACTTTGCTCCAAGGATTAGCATTCTATTGAAGAGTTTCAAAATCTCTCATTTATTTCATTAATCAAATTCTATGAATTTGATAAATGAAATTTAAACCAACGTTGAAGTATATCACCGAATGAAGGAAATTATTGAATGGACTGTTAAGAAGGAAGGTTTTATATTATGGTTACATAACCATAGATGTATGAGGAATTGTCGAAGTTTCCACTTAGTTTATAGAGTGCCAGATTTAAAATTTAATAGGGCCAAAGGCATTGAAGTGTATTATTGATATATGCGAAAAAAAGAGTGTAAATGCGGTTGCGTATTCCGGCATCACTCTCCTCTTTGTCCATGAGGAGGGTTTTGAAATAGTAAAATGCCTCCTTTTATATTTCTTCATAATATGAAGTCATCTCCTTATTTTCCTTTTGAAATTATTTAACATTATTTTGCTTTTACATGGATTTGGATTATTTGTTGAAAAAAAAGGTGTGTTCCCCCTATTAAGAGTTGATCCTCCAATGTTCTTCTTTTTTTGAAAGGTAAAGTAGATCTTAAAATTAAAAATTTCCTCCTCCAGTCGCAACTACTAGTAACTGGTATTATTTTCCATTTTGTCTATAAATATTCTAAATATTAGTGTAGTTCTTTCCTCTTTGATGCCAACTCCTAGTAATTTATTTTGGACCATTATTTTAGGGAAACCCTTGAGTATTTTAGTTTGGACTCTTAGATGAAGTTGTGGGAGCCTTCAAACTTTTAATTCCAAGATTTTTCAATTATATATATATATATATATATATATATATATATGGATTTATTTTTCCTTATTAAAATATGTTAAACTTAAAAGCCATATTGGCTTGGATTGAAAGGGAAAAAATGTTGTGATAGAAATAAATGGAGGTGGTGATTAAGGAAGAGAAAAAATTATCATCCTCCAAAACATGAAAATGATAAGGAATCTATCTAGTCAAGTTGAAATATGCCTAGGTATAACTTATTTATTTGTCATATTAAACTTCCCTCTTTAGGGAATTACATCAAGAAGGTTTGTCTTAGGCATGATATCTTCTAGTTTCTCTCTAAAAAGGTTATGAACTAGAATCCCTCCACTCTCCCCCCCAGAGATAATACCATATTGAAATATATAGCTATAATTCAATATTTTGTCTCAATTGATTCCTTGATTTCTTTAAAGGATTTCAAAAATTATTACTTTTCCCTACAATGCATAGGAGAATAAGTATCAGAGATCTTATAGTCTTACTTGCCTCTCTACATGCTATATTTTTCCAAACAGAATGTTTGGTGCTTTTGATTTATATTGCTTCAAAATATTTGGTTTTTCATATAGTACAAATCCCTCTTGATGCTCCTCTTAAGCTTATTCTTACTCCTCCACTCCCTCTCCATTGTCTTTTTCTAACTTCCAAGTTTTCTAAATCTGGAAGTTTAGTCTCTTGCATTGGGAGGATCTTATCATGTTACGTTCTCATGAAATCTTTTATCGCTTCTCTTTTTTACTTACTTCCTAGTCCTTTATAATTCTAGGAGACTACTATAATAATTTGACTGAGGGTTATTTTGTATTTCCTCATTGTTCTATAGTTATTTGCATTCCTAGAATTTAAATTAGTATAAACTTTTTGTTCCATCCTAACCTACCTTTTATTAGATATTTTAGACCCATTTTTTTTTTTTAGTTACTTCTTCTCAGTTTTCTTTATAAGATCTCTTTCCTAATTTCTCAGGAAGTTTTTCATCATTTGCATATTCTTCGTCTGTGTGTTTGGGTATTTTTTATGTGATAATTACAAAATAAGAGGAAAGGGGTAAGCTAATGGGATTAATAGGATTAATAGGTTGAAATGGAGAAGGAGAGTAGAGATTTTTAGGCTTCAAAATATGGGGAAGGGTAGGAGCTTCAAGCGAGGAAGGGGGATTTTAGCTCAGATTGGATGGAATTTAAAATTTAGAAGGGGGGTTATTCTAGAGGTCACATAAAGGAAAATAATCAATATTGACCAATGGAGTGATGACCAACTAATGAGAAAAAGAAAGGGGTTGAGATTGGGAAGATGTTATGACTAGAGTGTCAATATTGGCTAGTGGAACAATGACCAACTAATGAGAAAATGAAAGGCGTTAAAACTAGGAATATGTTATATCTTAAGGATTGGGTGATTGAGAAAATCCATCAAATATATAAACTAGTAAGATTCCCTTACCAAGATACATCATAAAAGAAGAAAATATCCTAAACTAATATAGGTTAATGACCCCGTCTTGTTCTTAACAACTTTCCATTGTTGTTCCTTCTTTGATAGAGTTACAATTGAAGGTTATTTTACAAAATTCTTGAAGAAGTGAAATATTAATAACAAAGTTGGAACTTGAATAGAAGCTACTCATAGTTAGGTTTTTGTAGTGACTTTGATTATCCAAGGCATATTTGATCACTTTAGGAAGTATTTTCTCCAATTTAATTAAATATTACATATCTTGTCTTTGATTTGTCCATGTAATTACCTATTGATCTCATTGATTCATCATTCAAACAATGATTTGAAATTAAAAACTTGAAGGTTTCTTAAAAAAAATTGCAAGCAAGTTATGTCTTGTGGGAAATCGATCAAGTTGCAAAATCACATAAAATTTGTGTTTTTAGCTTATTTTGTAGAAACAAAACAGAGAAAAATGAACCATAAACAAAAACACAACACAACAATTTTATAACATATTTCACCCCTCATGGGCTACGTCTTCGGGTCCAACTTAAAATGTTGGGCCTCTTTAATTATATGTTCAAATATGAAATCACATCAGTTTATAGTGCTCAAATGACAATAATAGTGCTTCCATTTGATTCAGAATTCTCAAAAACCCATATCTAGGCTCTTCTTGAGCTCAAAAAGGTTAAAAAATGAATAAGATTCGCATGTTGGAATAAATATATGCTAATTGTTCCTGCAAATCTACAAAATTGGTTAAACATTCTACTTATTTTTCCTTTCTACTGGCCATTGAGCGAAAAATTCACCTGACGCCAACAGCATTCCTGGCACAAATCATGCAATTTGTCACCTCATTAAATTCACCAATAACCCTTTAAGCATCGATTTTATAGCCCCTGAACGTTGTCACATTGGAAAATATGGCCAGGAGCTGAGCTAATCGCCTTTACCCATCGCTCTGCTCTCACCATCTCTGTCATTAGTCACATAGTGGTCATGGGACTGGGGGCCGACATGAGCCAGGTGCCACTGGGTTTTCCCCTTCAGCCACATGTTGTTGTCGTATAGCGTCATCAAAACTCGAGGACATGCTAACTGCCCACCCCCTTAGCCTTTCACCCTATGTATGGTTGTATGAGTGCCAAAAAATGAGGGTTTTGGGTCATGTGCCTTGCCTCCTCCTCCCAACGATTAAAAATATTTACTTTAAATATAAATTTGTGGCATAGTTATAACCAGAAAATCAGTTGGCATGTTAGTTCAAAGGTTAGTTTGAAACAGATAGGTCATGGGATCAATCCCAACAGGATCATCCGGTCGACCCATAATAATTTTGGCACTGTTCCGAGGGCCACGTGGCGCCTCATGATTGGGCCACCCCAAAAAAAGTTACCAGTGAAAATGTGCCAACATTGCATGGATGACCTGCCACATGGTGGCATGATATTGGACCATACCGCCCACTATGATTTCCCAGTCAGCTACTGATGCCAGCATATGGCCTACCCACTCAGCAACTCGATCAACCCTGTTGTTTGACCAAAACTTTATAACATCATAAATTTCTCATATGACGTCGGTTTGAGGTGATTCAAACAACGTTAGATTCAGGATGACAAGAAATATGATTTGGAACTAATTTTGGTCAATTTCGAGCACTTTCATTTTTGAGCATATTTATGATCCCGTGTATCTCTCCTCCCCACTAGAAGCTTTTGGACCACTAAAATATTGTTTCAGTCAGCAAGTAAGTGAGGGTACAACTCTCGCAATTTTATGATCTCAATTCACCTATATTTACTTGGATTAGTTCCTTTGATTCCCACACGAAGATACTCCACATTGCCTCTACGAGAAGTTATTATCCTCATGTCAAGAATATTATCCTGCTACAATTATTCTAAGTATTCAGGAAAAAATTATTATATGGATGGAATATGAAAATTCTCTCCTTGATGTTCAATCATAGGATGCTCATACAATCTCAATTTTTCCACATTCATGACGACATAAATTTGCATGTATGGTGGAAAATATAATTGGAAAGAATTATTACCAATATTCTCTAAGATTTTAATAAAGACAATATATGATTGGATTGAGCTTTTTACCTTCTCCTTGAAGTATTTCCTTGTTGATATATAGCCAAAATTGATCTCCCATCTAGATTTTGTGGTCAACATGATGCTTTTCATGTCTCACCTTATACTTGGCTTGACTCTTCTCCGATTGTTCATGTACCATATGATGAACCAACTGAATATGTTTAATGAAGCACTTGGATTTGTCTATATCATTGTGTCCATCCACCGCAACATATTTCTCAAAGGTAAAATATAATGGAGATTTTGGTAAATATCCCAACCATGATTTGAATGGAGATGTTTGAGTCGAAGAATGCTTGGATCTATTGTAGGCATGCTGGATATAATGTAAGTGTTCATCCCAAAGCTTAGGATGCTTGTTGCAGTATCCACGAAGGAGATATATTATTATTTTGTTTATCACTTTTGTTTGGCCATCGGTTTGTGGATGAAATGTTGTTCTCTTATTCAACTTGGTGTCCATGGGTTCCCATAAGATTGACCAAATTTTCCTAGCAAATCGAAAATCTCGATAAAAAATAATAGAAGTGGGAAACCTAAAATGTACCCATACATTTTGGAAGAGCATATTTGCATTTTGTTCAACTATAACTTGTTTCTTACATGGCATCAACACACACATTTTGCTAAAATGATCCACAACAACATAAATATAATTGTGACCTTTCTTTTTCTTTGGTATTCCTCCTACAAAATCCATAGAAATAATTTCCCAAGGACGAGAAGGATTGGCCGGAAGTGGAGTGTACAATCCCAAATTTATATTACTTGTTTTAACAGTAGCACACATAGAACATCCTTTTACATATTTTGAAAAAATTTCATTCATGTGAGGCCAATAATAATATCTTTGTAATTGTTCAACTGTTTTTCCTACACCAAAATGACCAATAATAAGAGAAGTATGAGCTTCCCTTACGATGTTTACTCTTTCACCCTGTGAAACAAATAACTTGCAAAGATGATACAACGACTTATTATGAACACGATAATCTAATTCTTCACCATTATTGCCTTGAATCAAAGTTGCATAAACATATTTAAAATCGACATCTTGAGCATACTATTCAATATAACTTTCATGCATGATTTAGTTATGATTAAGAATGAAAAATGCATTAACAATAGGCCTGGAAAACATATCAACACTTTTTTTGTATATACCTTTCTTGTACCTGAGTACAAAATGGAATTTTTGTACAAATCCCATCCATATGAAATGTATTGCTTGTTGTAGCTTGGTTTTCTATTATAAATATTACAAAGTTTGATGGTCATTATGAATAATCGTTTCTTTACCCATCAAAAAATGATTCCATTTCTTCACGCTTTATACCAAAGCATACAACTCCTTATCATAAGTTGGATATTTAATTACTTCATTGGTAAATATTTCAGAATGATAACAAATAGGCTCCCACCATGTTGCATCGAAATTTCTCCCATAGCATAATCACTTCCATCGGTTTGAATCTCAAATCAATACTTAATATCTAGTAGTGCAAGGAATGGTTTTGTACAAATTTTCTCTTTCAATGTATCAAAGGCTTTTTGTTTCTTGCTTCCCCTCTAAAAGACCTATTTCACACTTTTCAAAGCATGTAGTGGAGCTGCAATAAATGAGAAGTTAGCTATAAAATTTCTCCAATATTGGGTTTCTCCAAAAAAACTCCTAACCTCTGCTACATTATTGGGTTTGGGCCAATTCACAATGACCTAAAATTTTGAGGGATCATTCTTCAATTCATCCCCTCCAACAATATGGCCCAAATAAACTAAAGAGGTTTTCCCAAATTCACACTTAGACATCTTCAAATACAAATTTTCTCTTTTCAAGACATATAGAACTTGCTTAACATGATTGACATGCTCTTCACGAGTATTAATGAAAATCAAAATATCATTCAAGTAGACTATGAAAAAATCATCAAGGAATGGTCTCAAAACATCATTCATAACTCTCATGACTGTTGTAGGTGCATTGCAAATCCCAAATGGAATAACTAACCATTCAAACAAACCTTGTTTTGTCTTGAAAACAGTCTTGCAAATATCAGCTTCAACAATCTTGATATGATGATAGCCACTTCTCAAGTCCAACTTAGTGAAATAAACAAAATCCTTTAATTGATCCAATAAATCATCAATACAAGGAAGAGGATAATGATTATTTACGATGATTTTGTTCGAAGTTCTAAAATCCACACACATACTCCATGTACCATCCTTCTTTGGAACCAAGACAATAGGAGACCCACAAGTAGATGTACATTCTCCAAAACTTACATTCTATACCTGCCAATGTTTGGAAGAGATGCATCCTACTGCAATTGAATCTCATGTTGGATTCCTCTTTTAGGAGGCATCAGGTTCTTGAAACATCTTATCATATGTGTTAACAACTTCAACCAAATCATGCTTGATTTTTGCATCACATCCTTGGAAAGCTTCAGATTCAACAATATCTTTAGGTTTTATCATCAACAATACAAAATTATTACTAGCATTTTCAAGCCTTTTCATTTGGGCAGCACTTACAAGAGACAAATTTGTCTTCTTGCAATGTTCTCTGAAAATATACTAAATTCCATCTATAAAAATATGATATTTGTTCTCATGGTGATAGAATATGGATTTTCAGCCATACAATTATGGACTCCCTAAAAAAATTCCACATATGACAAGTGGTACAACATCAAGCTCTACCTCATCTATAAATTTTGCAGTGATGGTGAATGTAAGTTTACATTTTCTTGTCACTTGCAATTTGTCATTTTCACATACCCAACCCAAAGGATAAGGTTTAGGATGAGGTGTAGTTTCTAAGTTAAGTTTCTTGACAATAGCTTCATAGGTAAGGTTAAATTTGGATCCACTATCAAACAAGGTATAAACTTTGGTATGTTTTGTAATGACCCTAATATGGAAAAGCTCAATTCTTTATTTATAATTTTGAGACTCAATATGCTTGCTAGAAGAACTAGTACTTGCAATATAATCTTTACCTTTCATTCTCATGGCCGTGATTTTGGTCTCATCACCTGAATCACATCCTAGATCTTTTTGAGTTGTTGTTGTAGTCTTTTGTTTCCCCTTGTTGTTAAACTTCTTTGGTTTCATTTCTAGATGTAGTTTCCAACAATGGTCTTCATCATGGCCTTTTTTTGAACAATGTTTGCATGTGAGTCTCTATCCCTCTTTCTTGATTGTAGCATTATTTTTTCCTTTGCCTTTAAACTTCCCCTTTCCTTTGTCTCCATATTTGAATGGATTCTTAATAGTCTCTCGAGGAAAAATATTCCCTCTTGCTTCTAAATTAATTGCATGAACACATCATCTAGAGTGGTGGGATTAAACATAAGAATTGTATGCCTCAAATAACTATGTAATTCACCTATGTATTAAAGGAGAGCGTCTTGTGAAGACAAATCTACACCCAAGATTAAAGATCTTCTTCTAAATTATTGTGTGTAACTTTGAACACTCTGACCTTTAGCTTGTATAAAATTTTTCCAATCCATATTTTGTTTTTGCATGTAAGCTAATAGATAAAATTGCCTTCTTAATGCAACTATAAAATAATTCCAAGAAGAGATAATTTTACCACTTTTCTTCAAGTCTTCTTGAGTTCCGACCTCCCACCAAATGAGAGTTTCACTTTCCAAATGAAGAGAAGAAAGATATATATTAGTCACAACATCCTTAAAATCCTTTGAATCCTACAATAGAATTCAATTTAACGAACCCAATTATCCATATTTTCAGAGTTTACTTCCCCATTGTACATACACAATTCAAACTTGACATCAAGCTTTAACAAAGGAGACTTAGCATGTCATTTTGGATATCTTGGAGGAACATGTGAAGGAGATGAAAGATATGAGGATGAAGGTGAAGATAGATGTGAGGGAGGAGGTGGAGGTGGAGGTGAAGGCTTTCTACCATCACCACCATTACCTTTTGGTTGATTTGAACTCTCTCCATGCAACCTTGTTGTCCTCTCTTTATATAAAAATTTCACCATTTCAAACATGTCATAGAAAGCCTTTCCAAAAGCTCTCTCATCCTTGGACATCATCTCATATCCCTCTTCATGTGTCGTGAAAGGTGGAGTTTGAGAAGTTTGTGGCCTCCTTGAACCAATTTTAGGATTTGGCTCTTCAAGCACTCCTTATCCTCTTTTCAACTTTAACATTGTAAGCATCAAGAAACACTTGCAAACATAATCAAACCTTCAAAACAACGTTTCTTTGATACCAAATTGATATGAATTTAAAACTTGAAGGTTTCTTAAAAAAATTGCAAGCAATTTTATGTCTTGTGGGCAATTGATCAAGCTGCAAAAATACATAAACTTAGTGTTTTTAGATTAGTTTGTGGAAATAAAATAGAGATAAATGAACCATAAACAAAAACACAATACAACAATTTGATAATGGAATTCACCCCTCCTGGGCTACGTCTCTGATTCCAACTTCCAATGTTGGGCCTCTTCAATTATATGTTCAAAACTAAAATTACATTAGTTTACATTACTTCCAATGGATTCATAAAGCTCAAAAACCCCTATCTAGGCTCTTCTTGAGCTCAAAAAGGTTAAAAAATGAGCAATATATGCCTCTTGGAACAAATTTCTGCTAACTATTATGCAAATATGAAAAATTGGCTAACCATTCTACGTATTCTGCCTTTCCACTAGCCATTGAATGACAAATTCACCTGTGTCAGTGGGATTCTTGTCGCAAATCATGCAATTTGTCTTCTCATTAAATTCACCAATAACCCCTTAAGCGTTGATTTTATAGCCCTTGAACGCGGTCACAATGGCACATATGGTCGGGGCTGGGCTAGTCACCCACCCCCTTTTCTACACTCCCACCGTCTCGGCCATAGGTCACATAATGGTCATGGGATTGGGGGTTGGAATGGGTCAGATGCCACCCAGTCAACCCCTTTCGTTGCGTGTTGTGGTTGTATGGTGTCAACGGATCTCAGGGTCAGGCTAACTGCCCATCTGCTTCAACTCCCACCTTGCGTATGGTCGTATGAGTGCTAAAAAACCAAGGGTTGGGGCCATGTTCCCTGCCCCCTCCTCCCAACATTGAAAACAAATTTACTTTAAATATAAATTTGTGGCATAGTTATAATGAGCAACTTAGTTGGCCTGTTGGTTCGGCGGTTGATTTGAAATGGATAGCTGGTGGGTTCAATCTTGGTAGGGTTGGTCGATCGACCCATAATAATTTTGGCATAGTTGAGGGCCATGTGGCACCCTCCCATTAGGCCACCCTAAACCACGCTACCAATGTAAATGTGCCAACATTGCATGTATGACTTGCCACGTGGCAACATGGGATTGGCCTGTACCACCCACTATGCTTGCCTAGTTAGTTGCTGGCATCATCGTATGGCCTGCCCAGTCAACCCTATTGTTTGACTTTTTTGTTGTTTGGCCAAAACTTCATAACATCATAACTTTCTCATACGACGTCAGTTTGAGGCGATTCAAGTGGCGTTGGATTCAAGACGATGAGCACTATGATTGGTGATAATTTTGGGTGATTTCGAGCACTTTCATTTTTTAGCATATTTCTAATCCCCTAGATCAAACAATGTAGAGGGACATGAGGAAGATGGAACTAAATCATCACTATTGAAGGAACATCCATGTTAGGGTCAAAATTAAGGTCCATTTTTTGATATGCATGCCCATGTGATCCATGAAGGGCCATATTTGAATATCAAATTGTGGTCATCCTTAATCTCAAAGAGAAAAGCATAAAACCCACTTATCTAGTGAGGCAACATTCATTTAATCAAGTCCATTAAAATTTTTTACATCTTGATATTCATTGACTGCAAGGATGGCCATAAACTTATAAATTGGCCTATCAACCTTCTTTTCTCCAATGTAAAGGCTTTGAGATGCGAGGTTGAAATAGGAAGAGAAACTTTAGGAATTGATTCCACATGTTTAATGAATTTAGAAAGGTAAGGCTTGGAAATTAGTTTACCCAAATAATTGACCAAAGAATCAAAATCAACTCTTTGAAGAGGGAGGGTATGAGCCCCCTCTTAGAGCCAAGATTGGGGGTAGGGGGGAATCAACGCAAAAGAAAAGAAGAGCAATGAAAACAAGGGAATTTGTGGCTGGGATTTTAGTGATGAGTCTCATTAAATTACAATAAATTCAATTTAATATTTTTTACCATTTACTTCTTTTTTACTTAATTCATAATTTTATATTATAAATTCTTTCACCAAAGACTGTTTATTTTCTTTAGTTAAGGAACATTTATATAAATAGTAGCCAACATTGGAGGTATAGTAAAATGCATTCCCTTTCTAAGAAAAATTGAATTATAAGCTATTAACAAGTTGATTTACAAACTAGGAGTATTTGGTTAGCAATTTTTTTATCAAAAGAAAGGACTCAAACTGTGAAGAGAGAATGAACATGTAATTACCAAGTATTAAATATGCAAAAAATGATAACTAAGTTGTAATGTGAAATGCTCTAAGATCAATCACTTAGAAATATGTCATGTAAATATCAAGAAAATTAACTCACAACTAAAAATTGAAAAAAATATTACTACTATAATAACATGATCTTAAAGTTCTTTAAATGCATTTAACATAAAATTAAATTGTAAAACTTATTAGAAAAGAAAAAATTTATCCATTGGATTTGATATCAATAATATCAAGAAAAAGCTTCTTAAAATAAAAATTAATATAATAAGAATAACAAAATTATTAAAGATTAAAGATAAAGAAATAATTTTATATAAAAATAAATAAATAAATATACTAAAAATTAAAATTTGTATAAGAAAAAATTATTAAAAAAAGAGAATGATTAGATTTTGTTATACAATGTGGACTAAGATACACAAATCCCTTACATGGTAACTTGAATTTTATAAATTATTTATTGAATATATAATAACCTAGGCCCAACAATATATATATAGAAAGAAAATTAAATTTTAATTTATATATAACAAATAAACATGTCAAATTATATAAAAGCAAACGAAAGAATATACATAACACTCCAATAAGAAAGTAAACAAATATGTCAAATTTTGTAGAAGCAACCCATCTTTCATTCCTTATACAAATCCTTTCAAAAGTATTTGTTCATTGTTTATGATGTTTAATCATTTAATATTAGATAATTTATTATGACTATCGAAAATATGTGAAAAGTTCACACTTATATAGAGATCTTTAGCAATCATGTAAACTAACTATATAGAGATCTTTAGCAAAATTTATAGAGTTTTTATATACTTTAAATCTAACTGTAAAACAAAGTAAGAGATCCAACAAAAAATCAAAAGTATTGTAAAGCAAAAATTCAAATTGAAATTGAAAATAAAATAAAGAAATTAACATTAAAACAAATTGACTTTAGACCTGAGGTAGAATGAGGTTCAAATACTTTAGATTTACTATTAAATCAATGAATTTAGATTTACTATATAATGAATGGATAAAATTTTGATTTGAATTTTACGATTAAAGTTTTGACTGATAAATAAATATAATATTTTATCTGATTTAGAGTGTAGAAATTTTGATTGATAATTGACTTTGATATAGATGTAGGGATGGATATAAAATAAATCGATAACGAAAGTTTTTGTTATTATTATTTAAAATATTTATGTTTAAATTATTTTTTTAATTATTGATAATGAAAATTTTTATTATTGACAATATATTATTATTTTTATGAAATATTTTATTTAAATTAAAAATATGTTTTTCTATTTGAATTTTGTTTAAATTATTTTAAAAGTGGTGAAAATTTTAAGATATAATAATATTTAAAATTATAACAAAATCATTTTAAAAGAATGGTGATGAAAAAAATGGCTACATTAGGATGGCATGTGAATAGAACTGGTGATGACCTTGGTCTAGGGTTTAGTGGTGGTTGACTATGGATGATAGTGTGAGGGCTTGGTTTATGAGGGCTTTTGTCTCTTTCATGGGCCTTTGTGTTAGAAGGGTCTTATTTTTATCTTATTCTATAATTTCTTTTGTTGTGAAGGCGGGGAGGGTTGTTTCATTGTGCAGATACATTTCACCTTGGTGGATGTGTTTACTCACAACAGATAAATGTTTTACATGGTCCTCTTCCTCTTGGTTAATTTGGTGGGGTTTTTTCTACTTGACTCCTTATTTAGACTCATGGGTTTATTGGCAGAGTGTTGATCTGGAAATATCTAATTGGTTCTCGAGATGTCGGAGGTTTCGCGTGGCCAGCGCAATGTTTACCTATCGGGGTTTCATAGCCCTTGCCTAGAAATTTTCTGGCTTCCGCACCAATGGTTACTCAGGTAAATCATTTTTGTGCTCCAATATATTTAGGCTTAAGATCGTTTTAATGGTGGTTTTCCTCCTTTGATCCCACCCTCTCCTTGTTCTGGAATGTTGGGTTTTTTCCCGCCTGGCTTTCTAGATTCGGGTCTCCCTTTTCTAGCTATTAATGGTGGGGTGTTGTATTTTCTATTTTCCTCTTTTGGGGGTGGCGCCGAAGGCTCTTTCTAACATGCCTATTAAAATTGTGCCTCTTCCTCCAGTGGGGGTCATTTTACCTCAATTCCCTGAGTTCTAGGAGGGTCATGCACATGCAGAGGATGGGTCATGCCTAGTGGCTCCATAAGTGGATTTAAAAATCCCTATTCCATTGGATTTGGGCAATAAAGGAAACCATATTCACAAGAAAAATAAGTTGAGGGTTTTAAAGTGGGACACATTTTTTACTCCTTAAAATTTATTCCTCGAGAAAGACGTGGAGATGTCCTAGGAAATGGATCTTAGAAAGAAGCCTTTGGTCAGTCGAGTGTGAGTTTGCAAGTTCTACAAAGAGACACTTATCAAACGGTAGGATTAGATGGTTTGCGCTTGGGTTTTAGAGATCCCAGAGATTTTTATGTTGGTAAAAGGCTATATTTATTTCATATTCAAATCTCATTAGGTAACAGTAGTTGTGGCTAAAGACATGTGGTCTATTGATTCCACTCCTATCATTTTCAAATTTTGGTCACCTACCTTTGATGCCAACAGGGAGAGGCTTGATGTTGTCCCTGTTTGGGTGTGGCTTCTAGGGTTTCCAACCGATATGTGGAATCCCTAAAGCTTTGAAAATATAGAGAATATCCTAGGATGCTTTCTGGAGGCTAATTACTCATTTTGAGAATTGAAGGATCTGTCTGTGGCAAGGATTTTAGTCAATATGGATCTCAGCAAGAAGCTTCATGATATGATGAATACTGAATTTGGTGGGGTTCAACTACACATTTTTTATTATAAAGGGATCCCTTACTAGTGTTGTAGGTGTCACAAATATGGTCATTTTGTCGAAAGCTACATGCGTCCCTTCAAGAATCAATCGTTCTCATATCATGCCACAAAAAAACAAAAGACTGAGGTAGTGGTGGTGAATGTCGAAAGAGAGTTGCTTTTTTATGAGGGAGCGGTGGAGAATTTTTCGGCATCATTCGGATCTACGGTCCCTAGTTCAATGTACACGATTCTTATGGTCTCTTGCACAACTAAATGCACAGTAATGCCAATTTCCATTGAATACATGTCGACGGCTCACACTCCATATTAGGGTACCTATGAACTCATTCCTCCTGTCTCTTTTCTTGTTAGTTCTTTTTTAGAACTTGGCATGGATAGGGTTTATTCCTCTATGGGTATGAGTGTGGTTGTTCCTATGAATTTTTTCTCTCCTTTTTCCCCTATAAAAGCAAATTTTTCCATCCCTCCAGGGTCTATGGGTTACACTTCTCCTTGGGTGTCAGTTTCTTCAGGTTTTTCTAGAATATTAGATGGAAGTGACATATTCCACATACTCAGGTTGAGGATTATTCTCTTAGTGTTTGAGGCTTTCTTGGGGTGGGCGGGTGTTGGGTCACATTCTAGGTTTTGTTATTACATCTGAGGGTAAGGGTAGGAAGTCTCACATCTCACACAAACTTCAATTGAGGGGGCACTTGAGATTTGTTAGCCCTTCGCGGGGTGCCCAAATGAAGGTTATTTAATTTAATTTCAGGGGTTTGGAAAGTAAACCTAAAAAATTTCTTTGAGGCAGTTGTTTCAGGTCGAGCATCCTGATGTCATTTTCCTTTAAGAAAATCTTAGGGAGGGGGAGACAATTACTAAATTTTTGGAATCCATTCTACCTACTTGGCATATATGTGCTTCAGGTGTCTATGGTTGATTAGTGGTATGGAATTGGGGTGGGATTCTAGTAATATCCAGGTCAGTCATAAATGGAGTGCCCACATTGGATTAGGCATATCTAGAGTCTCCATTGAATTGGACTGATCTTTCTCTTTTATAAATAAATATGGTCCAAATGAGGACCAAGTGGTCTTCTGGAATGTTTTTTTCAAAAAGACTATCATAAGTGTTGATAATCTAATTATCAATGGTGACTTGAATTTATCCTTGGGTGTGGCTGAATCATGTGGTAAGCATACCAAAATTGATCCTATTTCATACTTTTTGCACATCACATTGATTCTATGAACCTTTCTGACATTGTTTCGGGACGTATTTTTCCCACTTGGAGGAATATTTTCATGGGGGATGATTTTATTATGAAGATGTTGGACTTGTTTCTTGTGCCTAAGGCTATGATCCATAACTTCCCTCTCCTTCGAAAATGGGTTGGATTTGGGGGTGTGTCTGATCATGCCCCTATTCTATTCGAAATTAAGGGATGTTCTCAAAAACCTGGTAGCCCATTTAAGATGAATTCAATTTTGATTTATGAGTCGAGCTTTTATGAGTTGTTTTGGTCCAATTGGTTCCCCTTCATGGAGGGTTCATGTCACTTGATGACCACACATTTTATGTCTAACATGAAACATATAGAAGGTTTGTCAAAGGAATAGGCTACAATTAATAGGAAAAAGGAGGAAGAGGATCTAGTGGATATTAAACAATATATTACAACCTTCTCTGACTCAAATGATGAGGGTTTTATTTAAAATTATTCTAGGACTTGGTATTTTAGCTTGAAATCAAGGAGGGAGGTTCGGGACTCTAGGGAGGCTACTTGGTGTCTTAAGAGTCAAGCTATATGGTTGTATTGTGGTGATGAAAAACCCAAGTTATTTCATGCATTTGCAAAGGGGAGGAAACTATCAAACACTATATGGAGCATGGAGGGGCCTAAGGGTCAAAAGGTCACATCCTTTGAAGGCTTGGCTTCTCTGGGTATGGTTCATTTCAAATCTACATTATCGGAACCAATGGGTTATACTATTGCTGAAGAGGTTCAGGTGGCACAGTTCTTTGCTAGGTTTGTGGAGGTCGATTAAAATAGGTATTTTATTGAGGAAGGATCAATTGAGGAACTAAAAGACATTATCTCAAGTTTCAAAGGATAAAGTCCCATGCCCAGATAGCTAGGTTGTTTAATTTTTTATTGAATTTTTTGACACCAGGGAGTCTAATCTACTAAAGGTGATTAATGAATCCAGGCGTGAAGGTAGGATTTTACCTACCTTCAACTCAACCTTTATCACATTAATCCAAAAATTAGACAACCCTTCTTGTTTTAAGTAGTTTCGACCTATTTCATTATGTAGTTTCATATATAAAGTAATTTCAAAGGTTATTTATGAAGGATTAAGCCTATCCTTTCTAAGAACATTTCTTATGAAAAATTTGGATTTTTGGAGGGAAAGAAGATTAATGAAGCCATAGGAGTGGCACAGGGGTGTTTTCATAGTCTGAAGACCCTAAAGGAAAAAGGGGAAGTTATAAAGATTTATCTATGTAAGTCATATGATAAGATGTTTATTTTCATTCTCCTAACTTATGATGGGTTCAAGGTTCTATTCATCAATTGGATTATGATTTATGTGATGTTTGTGTCTTTCACTGTTCTTATCAATGGTTATGCCTCCTCCTTCTTTTTAGCTCAATGGTGATTAAAACAAGAGTTTCATTTATCTCAGCTACTCTTTTTGTTTGTATTCAAAGGCCTTAGATGCATGTTGGCTGAGGAAAAAAGGAGGGGTGATGTTGGATTAAGGGTTCCTAACCCATGTTCAAATTATTTTGCGCAACCAACAAAACCCTCCAATTACTGTCCCTTTCGGTAATGATCTACTTGCGCAAACCAAAGTCTCACCTGAAGCAGTATGGGGGGGTGCTAGAACCAAGTTTCCACACCCTAAGGGAGAATTTGATGTGTGTTTTTCCCTTACATAGTGCTTATATGTCCACGTGTAACTTCCCAAGAAACCAGGTATAAGCACAGAGAAAACCCTTAATAAATATGCATTAACCGATATGCGTCATAGATTATATTTCAATCAGATCTAACCCTTGCACATTCGTAGATCATTACAAAATTAACCCTTACTTCAATATAGACTTGTGTAGAACAAATCACAATACTCAATTCAGATCTAACAGGTAAAGTGAAATAATACTTGCCCACAGGTAATCAACTTATCATTCACAGAGATAAATACACATTCAATAGCACATATTCAGACCTAGAAATGCAGTAAGAAATAGATAGTGAACATAATAAGTCTAGACAGTTAACCACAGAAATCACATAAAATTCCGACTTCGCCAAAATTTTCTTCTTTATTAAGAGATCTTCAATTCTGTACAACCTTTTCCATTTTGTGCACACAACAACAGAGTCTGTGCACACAGCTCAGAACTAGGTATCCGCGCACACAACCAATAGGAGCCTTTCTACCCAGACAAACCAACCCAAAACTTAGATCAGAACACAAAACATAACCATAGCATTCATCGATATGATATATGATATGAGATATCCATCCTTTTCGACTCTTACATATTTATATCTTTCCAAATGCGCACATACCATGGTCTCAAACCATGGTTTGAGACTCATGGTTTTCCATTTAACCCGCTACAATAATTAAGGGACTTTGACCCACCCCACATCCCCTTTGGCATCTGTGTGTAGTGTGCATAAACAAAAAATTAACCCAAAAATACTCAAAATTTCTTTACCCCAGGGGACCCTACTCCAACAGGACCCCAACATAATCTAGTGACTCTTCCTGAGTCACTCTAGTCTAGTTGCCTACATTTTGTCTTTGAGCTCCTACACAAAACTTTGGAAGGGAAAGAGGACTTACGTACTTTGTGTTGCAACATTATGTGCTTCTTCCACCAATTTTTCTATGGTTGGTCCTTCAGCAGCCAAGCTGATGCTTATCTAGGTCTACTATAGATTTTTGAGGGCTCCTTCAATTGTTTGTGAGATCTGCAAGGCATCATTCGCCCATGGCTTCATTCGTACGTCCAAAAAATTCTTTCATCGGCGCAGTGTGTCAATTTCCATCTGAATGGCGTGGCTCTCCTGCAATCTGGCGAGTCTCTGGACGGGCATGAGGATCGGCGTAGCGACTCAAATTTCATCAAACTGTTACTCCTTGGTCCTCAACTCTGATTTCAGCAGTCGGATGACGAGGTCATCTTAGACAGAGATCCAAAGTCCAATGGCCTCTTCAAATAGCTTACTGTAAGAATCCACGGTAGTGGTGATCATAGGTGTTGATTCTTTTACGATTGCGGAACGGTTTGCGCGCACCTCCGGAGGCGTCTTTGGTTGCAGCTTCATCTAGAGGTATGAGATCTTTTGTTTTAGCTCGGCATGGACATATGTGATCTATGAACGTGAGCACTTTAGTGCTTCTACCAAGCTTTCTAATTTAACTTTAGGCGTAGCGGTGGCAGGTATTGTGACTTCGGGGAGGTCACCGTACAACTGGTTGATCATGGATTCCAATGTAGCGTGTTGATCTTCAACAGCCCGACGAGTTTCTTTTGCATTCTACTGTCCCTTCTGCATCATGCTCACCAAATGTTGATTCTCTGTAGCCAGCTTTGAAGCGTGGACCTCCTGCAACTGCAGTGTCGATGATCATAGTATGCATTGCATGTAATTTTCGTCGGAAAGCATAGCCAAGTCAAAGCCTACCTTAGTGCAGGCTTGCACATTGGCGAGCAACTCGGGTTGCTCAACTATAACTGAAGGCACCGGAACATGAAATACGTAGTTGTATAATTTTGAAATAGTGTTGAGGGGTTGCGCGCTCGCTTGTCCTACGCTCGCTCACTATACACTCGCTTGGATCAGGTTCGTTTGCACGTGGAGCTCCTGGAGACCATGTTGCACATCCTCAAGGACCGATTTTTATTGAGACTCCACATTAGTCCAGAGATCCTCGGTCGTAGATTTGACAGTTTTTTCAATTTCATTAAGGTCGTCTTCTCTAAGGTTCAGAGCATATGTCCCTATTTTCTTTGATCCCTTCCTCTTTTTTCACAGGCCCAGGGAGGTCTGAGATCCTCTCTTAGTCCCTTTTCTCGAACCTGTCTGTGTCATAGGTGCCTCAGAACTGTCACCTTCTTTATCCTCCATTTCCTTTCCTAGGTAAATGGTTTCACCTGTTGTGTTTGGCTCTGTCTCTTTCTCTACATCTTTATCCTTCTGTTGGGTATCCTTGGATGTGTGCGGCTTTATCGGAGTCTTCATTGGTAATGAAGAAGAGGCACTGCTAGTGGTGCACGCTTCCAACCATAAGGTTGGCCATTCTGTCGTAACACACACAAAGGTCATCCTTTGTGGCCATGTAAGGTAGCTCATACCAAACACCTTCAACATCTCCCTTTGTGCGCATGTGAATGTTGTGAAAAGTAGATTTGAAGTCAGCGATGTGCTTGTACTTCTCATACAATGTCGACGACAATCACAGCTTGGACTACACCGCTTGAAACAACTCAGAATCAAAGAGTACCCAAAAATATATTTTTTTTCAGTGATTCAAGAAGGAAGCTTGGGTTTCCACACCGTCACATATCGCACCGCTTCGCAAAGATCGGGCTCAATATTTGGGAATTGAGCCTTAGCTGGTGTCTTCCAACCAATCAGTGCAATGAGTAGCAACAAACAAGCATAATAAAAATTATTTCCCTCCTCCTGGACCTCGCGGACATTCGCCAAGAACTCTGTGCATAGGTACTTTGCCCAATTGTATTATATCCCTTTCTCACATTTCTCGGCTAAAGCGATCACATGGGCCAGAAAATCCTTCGGCTGACACTTCCTCATCATTTTACAGGCAAGGATTAGAGTGCCAAACTATACTATGGGGTCATTGCATTCGCTGACGACGAACCCCCGAGTGTTGCGCGATACCTTATATTATTCTTTCACTCTGTCTGCAACTTTTCGCTCCAGGCCCTTTCCTCTAAAGGTTGTCACAGGGTCCACCCCCTGACAGGGCAAATTGGTGATACAATGTATCAAATATGCATCAATGGGAATTGGCTCTCCTAGTCACAGAAAATCATCATGCACTAGGGCGAGAAGTTGGCACACACAGATATCATTGACTGTGTTTCACCAAAGTGTGGGATGTAAAGAAAATTTAACAACCCCGACATCTATAGTCCCAACACACAGCACTTTGGCTCGACCTTGATCACCCCCTCGTCATAGGTGACTAGCTCCAAGTACATTGAGGGTGTGAGTTCAAGGAAGTTCTCCTGGTTGGATAGGTCCCGATCTTCCATATTTAGCATGGGTATTTTCGCAAACATATCCCCCTCAAATGACACATCTTCAGGGATCTACGATGAATTAATATAGGACCGAACCTTATCCAGGTCCTTTGGGAACTTCACAGATGCTTTTTGCGGTGCCACATATGTGAGTATCCGTGAGAGTTTATATACCTCCTCGACAATGTCTTCCTCCACAATTACTTCAGGTATCTCGGCCATAGGTCTCTTCTAGTGCTCTGCAGGGGTCGACTGAGGCTTTGAGGTCTTCTGGCATGATGACTTTCGGGACCCTGAAATCTTCCCCTTCCTATATTTCTACGGCTGGGGCATAGGCGCAGGGGTTTCAACAGCCTACGCAAGGGTTTCATCACTCTGCATCGCATATGGGGTAGGTTTGGTAGTTGTCATACTTGGAGGAATCAAATAATCCAAACCCTGCTAGTGCATCATCTCATATAAAAGCAAGTTGATATCAGACATAAGCTTCAGAAAATATAACGATACCACTGTGCACAAATCACTTGGAAAGAAAATGGAACTAATGCGACTGTTCATGTTATATTTATAGCATTGGCATGGCTTAAATGGTCTCATGTGCATTGATGTAGCCTCATAAATGATAAAAAAGTTCCAAATTTGGGATAATATCCTTATTAAATGCAGTTTAGCCGCTACTCAAAATGATAATAAAGCTGTCTTATCGAGATTTATTGTTCCAATGGCTAGTTTTTGGCACCTCTGTGACTGCTTCATCCTCCAAGCGTAGCCTCTACGCGACTGTCGCACCTGTCTGCGCATCAACCATCCTTGTCACGTAGATCCACTTCTCCATTTCTTGATGGTCCTGCACCCTCTTACAACTATCTGGAGCTCTAAGAGATTCCTTCGGCCATATATTCATTTGCAACGCGCGGGGATAGTGTCATCCCCATATGGCTTCAACCGACTTCCATTCACATATCCAAGAAATATTTCACCCCTTAAGGTAACCAGTCGTACTGTACCTCCTTCTGTAATCTCCTTGAAAACACAAGGTTCTAGCCAATGCATTTCGAACTTTCTTGGGTGGCGCGCAAACTTGCTGTCATATAGAAAAACTAAATTGTCCTCCTTGAAAACCTTTTGTCTAATGTGCTTGTCATGCCAAGCTATTTCACACGCTTTTTGAACCTACTGGTGGAAACTAGCAATGAATATGTCCTCCTCTAGTGCAACTAACTACGATAGTCACTCTTCCATACTATATTGATATGCCATGTTAGTTACCACTACAATGCGCAAACTAGGGATGATGTGCTCCATTGGCATAACAGCTTCCTGTCCAGATACCAACCTAAATGGGGTCTTCCTGATCAATTTCTTGCATGTAGTTCTCTATGACCATAGAACCGCAGGTACACATACATCCCAATCATTCTAATTATCATTATAGGCCTTTGTGAGCGCGTTCTCCAAAATATTATTAAAGGCCTCTACCGTGCCATTTTCTTGTGGATGATATGGTGTATTCTTCTGATGGTGCATCTTAAACTCCATTTTCAATGCTTGGATAGTCTCATTCACAAAGTGTGTACCCTGGTCACGCATAAGATTTTAGGACACCCAAACCTTTTCAATATATTCTCAAAAATGAAGTGTGCAGCTGTCTCTGCACTGCAATCCTTCATAGGCTTAGCTTTTTCCCATTGGGTCAAATAATATATTGCAGTAATGATATAGCGTGCACTAGTCTTCTTTCTGAGAGGGTTGATCGGTCCTACAAATTCAATGGCCCACTTATCAAAATCCTGAAAATTCACTTATGGTTGCAGTGGCATGTCATCTCTACACGATGGTGTTGGGAAAAATACTGAGAGTCGGGTGGGGGGGTTGAATCAATATTTATAAGAATCACAATATTTTAATTTTCTTTTACTGATTTCTATACGTGACTTTGATTGTCCCAACTAGCGTATGTACACGACTATCCTAAAGGAAACTTGCGTATACCCAAATAACTTACTGTACAGATAAATATTCAAAAACATTACTTAGCCTAGTTCATCAGTTATGCATCAGATAGTTAAGCAGTAAAGTTCATAAATAATACAATAAATCACCACACAAGGGCATCACACATGAACACCAAGATTTAAGGTGGAAACCAAAGTCGGGAGAAAACCACCGTTGTTGTCATCTCTGTCTTCAATATTTATTATATAGAAAAATGATTACAATATTTCACTGACGTAAACTTATATCAGTATGAAAGCATCCACTTGTAGAAGGCTGCAACCTTCTCTCATTCTCCAACTGCTACTGGAATGGAGCTCCGACCCCCTGATCTTGTTTACCAACCAATACTGGAATGGAACTACAACCCCCTCAATAGAACACCAACTTCTACTGTCAGGAAGCTTCTACTTCCACATTGACAGCTTCAACCCTTAGACCCACTGCAAACCACATTTCATAAAATTTCACACTGGATCCAACAGATTCAAAACAACTCAATATGTATATCAACGGCAATAGCCATAAACCAAAATTTAAATAGAACAGTGAGATCACTATAACCAAATCACAGTAATAAACCCAAAATTCTAAAATAATATGTAGAATCAACTTCAACCCTGATCATTCATAAAATCAAATATATACGCTACTTCACTTACTGAAACCTGCGTATATATGTGCTTTCCTGCGGACCAACCTGTTTATAAATCCTTACATACTAAATTTAGGAATATAATCAAAATTAGAACATATCAGAGACATTCAAGCATAATTAATCATATTTACATAACCCTTATTCAGTCAGCAGCATCCATCATATTCATTCACCTAGTCATTGATCATATTTGTACATAATCAACTAGCAGCATATACCGTATTCAAACATCCCAGATCTACACGAAGACTTCATTGACATACAACATAAATATAGCAAAAATAATCATACAATCTCTTCAACAATATTCAGGAAAACCCTAACTTCCATACACACTTTTTCTTAAATGAACCTGCGTGTACACACACTTTCATCGTGACGAACCAACGTATAGATCTATTCAGAGCTGCATGATATTTCATATCAACATACTTACTCAGATCATACCCTCCTCCTCAACAAACATGTTCCAGATCACAGATCTAGACATCTCACAAACATATCATGCAAATGCAAAGTCATTTCAAGTCTAGAGATCATGATCCATCATTGTATCCATAAGTGCATCATTATTTCAGATCTATTAAACAACTTAAACCCATACCATGTAGATATACTTCAAAGTGAAGTATTCATTCAATATTCATATCCTTTCACCCTTTTCACTATGATCTTCTTCCCCTTATATAGTTTGAGACTTTCTCAATACCATGAGCCAAAACCACACAAGTGCCGATGGTATTCTTGGACGGAATAAAATAGATGACATGGTGCTCAAGACTATGGGCTGACACCATGGTAAAGACCCCTGGTATCACAAATTTAGAGTGCAAAAGACATATGCTACTTTTCTTCTTCTTTTCTGCGTGTATACGCGACTTGGCCAGAACGAACTTGTGTATATATTCTTAAATATGAACTTTATCCATCTTATGCTAGACTTTATGTTAAACCACTGTGCTTCTCCAAAAGCTATAAAATGCATCTTTTACAAGAGAACTTCCATCAAGGACAACATATGAAATCATAAGAATCATAATGCCAACAATCTCCCCCTTTGGACTTGATGGAAACCATTATGCTGTTTGATCACGACACATACATCAACATGAGGCATAAGCATTATTCAAACACCAATATTATCTCCCCCTTTGACATCAAGAGAAAAGGGTGGACTAAGGTCGAAGCAAGGTTTCTCTTTCCTTGAAGAGCTCTATAGAATTGATCTGTACTGACCATGATCCCCTTGAGCACAGACCGAGTCTTCAGATTTTCAATAGAATACAAAACTTCATGACTCAACTAAATATGACCTTTCCTATCACCAAGGACCGATACTTACAACAATCTCCCAAAAAAGTGGGGTTACATATTTTTCTCAACTACCTAACCAAGTGGGTTTACATTTTTTACTGTGTCCATACATGAATGAAATATGACAACTTTACATCATAGGTCTCAACATGACCTTTACATCAAATTACAGATATGAATTTTTATAACCAAGACAAAAGGATCTCAAGAGAGAGATCATAATTAAGAAACCAACATAATGCTAACAATGCATTATTCTCAGCAAGACTAATGCTCCCCTAAACTTGTGCATCCTGAACATTTTGAACAACCAATTCATCAAAGCATCTTCATCAGGTAAATAAATATCAAGGAAAATAAATGTAAGATGAATTCCAGAACCAAAAAAAGTACCCATCAACACCTGAGAAACAGAGCCAAAAATATGACGCAGACTGTTCTGATGGCTAACCCATATATTGTATGACAGCAAGATCCATACACAACTGTATAGAGAGAAAATCATGTATATATGTGACTAGGCTTCATGCAACATGTGTACCAAATTTAATATTCTGAAATCAAACAGATTTGATAAGATAGGTAGAGAAAACTCCCAGCTTCTGTCTGAGATATTCAAAAGCTTCCCTAGGAAGAGGTTTAGTAAATATGTCAGCAACTTTTTCTTTGGAGGGAATATACTCCAATTTAACTTTTTTCTCAAGCACTTGTTCTCGTAAAAATTTATACTTGATAGAAATGTGCTTGGTTTTGGAATGCATAACAGAATTTTTCAAGATACTAATGGCACTTTTATTATGACGCAAGATAAAGATGGGAGGAGAACATTTGATTTGAATATCTTGTAATGTCTACATCATCCAAAGAAGTTGTGTGCAACATGATGTGATAGCCACATATTATGCTTCTGTTGTAGATAAGGAAATGGAACTTTGTTTCTTGCTGAACCATGATACTAATCGAGGCCCCATATAAAATGAACCACCACTAGTTCTTTTATGATCATCAACATTTCCAGCCTAGTTTGCATCTGTGTAAGCATGAAGAGTAAGATCAACATTCTTGGGATACCATAGACCAAAATCTTGAGTTATTTGTAGATATTTGAATATTTTTTTTATGGCATGAATATGTGACTCCTTTGGATTGGCTTGGAATCGTCCAACAATTCCAACTACATGCATGATATCTGGTCTAGTCCTAATTAGATAAAGCGGACTTCCAATCATAGATCTATACTCTAGTTTATTTACCATGGGAGAATCATCATGAGAACTAAGGTTACATCCAGTCATCATTGGAGTGCTCACAGGTTTGCAGTCTTCCATCCCATACTTCTTCGGGATCTACTTGAGATATTTTTCTTGTGAGAGAAATATGCCATATTTTTCTTGTTGCACTTGTAAGCCAAGAAAATATGTTAGTTCCCCAAGTAAAGACATTTCAAATTCCTGCTGCATAATAGAAGCAAAATTATGACTCATGGATTCTTCATTACTCCCAAATATGATGTCATCAACATAAACAACAATAATTAACAATTTATCTTTCTCAATTTTTGTGTATAAGTTATTGTCTGCAGATCCTTTTGTGAAACCTTGTTGTTGAAGATATTTGTCAAGACTATAGTGCCATGCCCGAGGAGCTTGTTTTAGCCCATATAGGGCCTTTTTGAGCTTGCAAACAAGTTTTTCATCATTTCCCAGAATGAATCCTTCTGGTTGTTCTATATAAAATTCTTCTTCTAGTTCACCATTGAAGAAAGTAGATTTTACATCCATTTGATAAACCTTGAATTGTTGAAAATTGAAAATGCAAGAAAACTTCTTATGGCTTCAAGTATAGCTACAGGTGCAAATGTTTCTTCAAACTCTATACCTTATTGTTGAGCATACCCCTTACAAACAATTCTAGATTTATTTCTAATTAAATCTCCATTTTCATTTAACTTGTTTTTGAATATCCATTTTGTTCCAATAACATTTTTATCATGAGGTCTTGGAACCAATTCCCAAGTATTATTCTTTTCAATTTGATCAAGTTCTTCATTCATGGCCTGAATCCAACATTCATATTTACTAGCTTGATTTATGTTATGTGGTACAATGGTGGATAAGAATTCCAGAAAACTGGGAGATCCTACAACCGTTCTTCTTGTTTGAACCCCTGATTCCTTTTCTCCCAAAATTTGAGATTCTGGATGATTCTTTTGAACATACCTAGATGGATCCTTTTTTGATATATCTTCTTCTGGGGTTTCATTGGGTTCTCCTTCTATATTGTTATTATTTTATAAGGGAAAATATACATCATCATCATCCTCATTTGTTATTATTTCCCTTTTGGGAGCTATGAGAGATTCATCAATTACAACATCAATACATTTAAAAAATTTCCGAAGTCTTTTATTGTAGCATTTTTATTCTTTACTTCTAGAAGAGTAACCAAGAAATATTCCTTCATCTGCTCTAGGCTCAAAATTACCAAGTTTTTCATCATTATTTTTGATAAAAAAAAATCTTCCAAAAACTCTAAAATGCTTCACAGTGGCAATATTACCATACAGGAGTTCATAAGGAGTTTTATCGCTATTTTCATGAACATGAGCCTTGTTGAGAATATTTACTGCAGTATCCACTGCTTCTCCCCAAAAGGTGTTAGGAGTCCCAGATTCAGCAAGCATAGCATGAGCCATTTGCTGAATTATTCTATTCATTCTTTCTGCCACGCCATTTTGTTGTGGATTTCCAGCTACATAAAACTATCTTTTTATTCCATATTGTTCACAGAAATAAAATAATTCATCTGATATGTATTCTCCTCCTTGGTTATATCTAAGACATTTTATTTTTATATCTAATTCATTTTCAACCAACGCTTTGAAGATATTAATTTTTTCAAATTCTTCATCTTTATGTTTTAATAAACCAATCCAACACATTCTAGAAAAGTAATCAATGATTAGGATATAATATTTGTCTCCACAAGGTGACTTTTTCCTTACAGAACCACATATATCAGTATGTATAAGTTCAAGAGGCTTACTTGTTGATCCTTATTTGGCATTAAATTTCACCCTATATTGCTTACCAAATTCGCATGATTTTCATATGGTACTTTTGGGTAGAGTGATGTTGGGTAGATCACGAACAACTTTGAGCCTGCTTGATTTGCTTATTTGAGAAAATATCAAATGTCCCAATCTTCTGTGCCATAACTATTTTTTTGTAGATTTTCCTAGATAACATTGCTCTTGGCTACCTTTTAATACATACATATTTCTTGGCATTCTTGTTCCTTTTATTACGGTCTTTCCTGTGTCAAGTTCACGAACCACACACTCTATTTAACGAAAGACAACTTCATTTCCTTGATCACACATTTGACTCACACTCAACAATTCATGCTTTAATCCATAAACATACATAACATTATTAGTTTTAACCTTTTCTTTTAGAAAACAACTCCTTTACCCTTGATGATAGCAGGAGAGTCATTTCCAAAAGTAGTGTTCTTTTATTTTTCTAATGAATTGTATGAAATACGTTTATCTCTATCATCTGTCATGTGTTTTGAACATCTGCTATCAATGTACCATTGATTTTCTTCTCCTTCAACAAATAATTCTATGCCGCAAATTTCAAACTGTAAGTCCTTCTTTCTCCATACCTTGGAACTTGTGGATATCTATTCTTTTGGCTGAATTTTTCTCTTGCATTCATATTATTCATGTCCAAAGTTATTACAATATGAACGTTTAATTTCGCCTTGAAGAGGAGATTTTTTTTTATAATTATTCTTCTTTATTCATGTCTCATTTCTTTGCTTTCTTGCTTCTCTGGTCATGATGGTTTTGTATGCAACACATTGAGCAACTTTATGACCAAAATTATGACATGAGAAACATTGTCCATTAAAGAATAAATTTATGCAATCATAGAACCTTCTATTTTTGTTTATCTTTTGATTTATATTTCTGTTATTTTTCATCCTTGAATTGGAGTGATCATGCTTTACCTGGGCATTGCCTTTGTTCTTTTGCTGAGTGACGAAGTTTTGTTGGTTGGATTTAGTTGCATTTAGATAGCTTGTAGCTAAAGGCTGAGAAGATTCACGGATATATCCAAGACTTGTCTTCACAATAGGACAACATTGAACCTTGGTAATTTCATCTAAGGTTTCAGATCCTTTAGAAAATCTAAGATTTAAATTTTTTACTTTCTCAATTTCCTTTCTTAGACTTACTATTTCACACTCTAATTTCTCATTGTTCTTCTCCTTTTCTAGAACTTGATTCTTTAAAGCATCTATGGCTATTTTGTTTTCTTCCAAACATATTTTGAGATGATTTATTTCTTCAAGAAAATCATTTTCTTCTAAAGCATCCATAAAATTATCTTTAGCCTCACTAGTGTCTTTTTCAAATGCCATGAGCAGTCTAATTTCTTGATCCAATTCTCCTTCTTCACTATTTGATAGACCATCGCTATCTTCATAAGTATAGTAACTTTTTATATTGATAAATCGTTTCCTATTACCTTTTTCTAAATCCTTTCCCTTTTCATGATTATATCTATGAGTACATTTAGCAGCATAATGACCAACTCTTCCACAAGCAAAACATTTGAAAGGAAGCTTACCTCTGAACCTTCCAGTGCCAAGTTGAAGTTTCTTTACAAAATTTACCTCATCTTCTTCTGATACATACCCTGATTCATTTTTTTCTTCCTTGTCCTTGCCTCTTGAAGTAGCTCTAAAAGAAACATCTTTGACTTCTGACGGACCTCCTTTCCTCATTTCACACACAACCAGAATCCCATGAATTTGAACAATATTAAGATTTTGTAGATCATGCTTCTCTTCAATAGCAGACACTTTTGACTCAAATTTAGGAGTCATAGATTTTAATACTTTTTCTACCAGAGTAGTGTCACTTATGAATTCACCCAAATTTCTCATATGATTTCCGATCTCATCGAGATGTAAAAATAAACTAGCAATACTTTCATCATTATGCATTCTGAGATTTTCATATTGAATTCTAAGAGTTTGGAGTTTAGCACTTTTTACCTTGGCATCACTTTCATAGCTCAGAATGATTTTTTCCCATATCTCCTTTGCTGTATTTAACTGCACAACTTTTACAAATTCTAATTCAGTCAGACTTCCCAATAATGCATTGACAACTTTTGCATTGGTTTCATAGTTCTTCCTTGTTGCTGGATCTATTGGAACTGCAGTTAGATATTGGTAACCACCTTCAACTATAGCCCAGACATCTGCTCCAAGAGACTGAAGATAGGATCTTGTCCTTTTCTTCCAGAAGATTAAATTTTTTCTGTTGAAGAGTGGTGGTCTTATAGATGATGTCCTATCTTGATTTCTCATCTTAGATGATCTTCCTTCTAGCGATTAGGATTCTTCATAAGGACCTGCTCTGATACAAATTATTGGGAAAAATACTGAGAGGGGGCAGGGTGAATCAGTATTTACAAGAATCATAATCTTTTAATTTTCTTTTACTGATTTCTATACGCGACTTTGATTAGATCAACTAGCGTATGTACGTGGCTATCCTAAAGTAAACTTGCGTATACCCAAATAAATTATTGTTCAAATAAATAATCAGAAACATTACTTATCCAAGTTCATCAGTTATGCATCAGATAGTTAAGCAGTAAACATGTGCAGAAATAACATAATAAATCATCACACAAGGGCATCACACATGAACACCAAGATTTAAGGAGGAAACCTAATTCGGGAGAAAACCACCATTGTTGTCGTCTTTGTCTTAAATATTTATTATATAGAAAAATTCTTAAAATGTTGCACTGATGCAAACTCATATTAGTACGTTAACACCCACTTGTAGAAGGCTGCAACCTTCTCTTGTTCTCCAGCTACTACTAGAAGGGAGCTCCAACCCCCTAATCTCGTTTACCAGCTAATACTGGAAGGGAGCTACAACCCCCTGAACAGAACACCAGCTTCTACTGGCAGGAAGCTTCTGCTTCCACACTGAAGGCTTCAACCCTCAGACCCACTGCAAATCATGTTTCATAAATTTTCACACTGGATCCAATAGCTTCAACACAACTTAATATGTATATCAACACCAATATCCATAAACCAAACTTTAAGCAAAACAGTGAGATCATTATAACCAGATCACAGTAATAAAACCAGACTTCTGAAATAATTTTTAGAATCAAATTCAACCCTGATAATTCATAAAATCAAATGTATACGCTACTTCACTTACTTAAACCTCCGTATATACGCTCTTTCCTGCGGACCAACCTACGTATAGATCCTTGCATAATAAATTTAGGAATCTGATCAGAATCAGAACATATTAGAGACATTCAGGCATACTTAATCGGATTTACAGAACCCTTATTCAATTAGCATCATCCATCCTATTCATTCACCCAGTCATTGATCATATTTGTACATAATCAACTAGCAACAGATATAGTATTCAAAAAACCCAGATCTACATGAAGAATTCATTGACAGACAACAGAAATATAGCAAAAATAATCAGACAATATCTTCAACAATATTCAGAAAAACCCTAACTTCCATACACGCTTTTTCTGAAATGAACCTACGTGTACACGCGCTTTCATCGTGATGAACCAGCATATAGATCTGTAAATATTTAGAGTTGCTTAATATTTCAGATCAACAGACTTACTCAGATCATACCCTCCTCTTCAACAAACATGCACTAGATCACAGATCTAGACATATCACAAATATATCATGCAAATACAAATTCATTTAAGGTCTAGAGATCTTGATCCATCATTGTATCCATAGGTGCATCATTATTTCAGATCTATTAAACAACTTAAACCCATACTATGCATATATACTTCAGATCGAAGTATTCATTCAATATTCATATCCTTGCACCCTTTGCACTATGATCTTCTTCCCCTTATATATCTTGAGTCGTTCTCAATACCATGAGCCAAAACCACTGAAGTTCCGATGGTATTCTTGGATGGAATCAAATAGATGACACAACGCTCAATACTATGGGCTAACACCATGGTAAAGACCCCTGGTATCACAAATTTAGAGCGCAAAATACATATGCTACTTTGCTTCTTCTTTTCCGTGTGTATACGCAACTTGGCCAGAACGAAATTGCATATATATTCTTAAATATGAACTTTATCCATATTCTGCTAGACTTTCTTCTAAACCACTGTGCTTCTCCAGAAGCCATAAACTGCATATTTTACAAGAGAGTTGCCATAAAGCACAACATATGCAATCATAAGAATCATAATTCCAACAGATGGTTTCCCTATTCTCTAACACAAATCATAAGTGCGATAATATTCCTTTGCATCACTGTGTACCATAGGGCACCACAACGCAGCCCTCAAAATTTTCTGTGCCGTTGGTTTTCCTACATAGTGACCTCCTATAACCCCTGCATGTGCTTCAACTAGGATGCTTTGTCTTTCGAACTTTGACACATAGTGTCTCAATATCTCATCAACGCCCATCTTATAAAACTGGCCAGCAATTAAAGACAGGTGCCTGCAAGACTAGTTCCTTCTTTTTCTTGACTGTATACTCTGTAGGCACACTACAAGTGTTCGGAAAATGGATAATATCCACAAAGTGGTCATCAAATAATTTTATGGAAAATAGTTGTACATCTGGTAATCCATCCTCCAAGCTAGTTAGCTCCTCTCCAATTTCGATGTGTGGTAGGTGATTTGGACCTCCATTCAACCTCCCTAGTTTCACAATTACTTCAAAGACATACTCGTGAAATAATAAAAGCCATTTGCAGATATTCCCCCCCCCCAACACAAGATTATTGACTAGGTACTTCAAAGCAGAGTGATTAGTAAACATCTTAAAATGACATCCTAGGAGATAGTGACAGAAATTCTGCAGCGCGTAGACCATAACTAATCCTTCCCTTTCTATTGCAGAGTAGTTGCATCTAGCACTTGACAATTTCCTGCTCGCAAATTCAATTGGGTGATCAATATCTCTGGCTCCTGGCTGCATGAGTATAGTGCCTATCCTGATACATGAATCGTCCACATGTACATGGAATTCCTTTGTCCACTCTAGGAATACCAATATAGGCACAGTTACCATTTTCTCCTTAAGTAGCTCAAAACTCTTCTAACAATCCTCATCCCAAAAAAAAGAGGCATCTTTCTTTAGTAGCTTCTCCATTACCGTAGTAATCAATGTGTAGCCTTGAATAAAATTTCTGTAAAACCCAGTATGCACCAAAATTGAGTGCAATTGTTTTACGTTTGTTGGAACCTCCAAGTTAAAAATAACAAAAATCATAGTTGGATCCACCATCAAGCCCCGCTGACACACAATATCACCCAAAAAAATCCCAAAGGGGACGCAGAATATGCATTTCTTCATATTCAGCGAGATCTGATGCCTCCGACAAGTATCCAACATTAAGCACAGATTTTAAACACGCTTATTTACTAGGCCAAATTCAGTGCAGTCATCAAAATACACTTCTAAGAATTTTTGTATAACACACAAGAAGATTATTGGCACATTCTACAAACCGAATGGCATCACTGTGTATTGGAATGATCCTCATTCTGTCACAAAGGTTGTCTTACTTCTGTCCTCAGGCGCGATTCTTATTTGGTGGTATCCAGAAAATCCATCAGTGAATGAGTAGGCCTCTTGCCCTCCCACATTGTCCAATATTTCATATAAAACAGAGTTGAAAAAGGGTCATGCACACATGCATCATTTAACTTGCGCAAATCCACATAAATCCTAATTTATCCTTTGGTCTTCTTTGTTAGAAAATTATATATTACAGAGCAATGCAACACATAAAATATGCGGAAAATACAAGCACACAAAACACATAAAACCAGAGAGACACAGATATACGTGGTTCACCCAGTTTGGGCTACGTCCACCTCGAACAACCAGTCCTTCCTTTCTATTATCCAGCAAAATGAAGAGACACAACCTATAGCAGATCTGCTGTAATATCCTCTGTTCTCTCTCACAGTCTCCCTCTCTGTTTCTCGCTCCAAGAATACACATACAATCCACAGCTGCAATACAATACCCTCATACAAGCGAGGGGTTGCCTTCTAGGGCAAAAAAACCTAAACTAAACATAACTTCTACCATCAGATCATTTTCCTAATGAACGGCCTAGATTGACTAGAAATTAATATACTTTTACAAGGAAATTTTACATTTGTTTTTAGCTTCGGGGGCGCCGAAACCCCCCGCTAGGGGGGGGGGGCTCCATAAAGTCGCTGCCACCCCCCCTGGACCCCCCACGACAGCGATTCATTTACGGGCGGTGTTGCCGCCGCATTTAAGGTACAGGGGTCCAATGCTGTGATACAAAGTAAACAAGATAATCAGGCTCCACACCCAATAATCTCCCACTTGGAGATTGATTGTAGCAACTCCACTGCTGCTTCATTTGCTGGAAAATGACTCCTCTTTGGACCTAGTTGTTTCTCATCTTCATCGTCATCCTTGAAGACCAATTGAAATTGAGCACATTCTCAGTTTCTCCCTAGTTACAACTTTTGTTAGCATATCTGCAGGATTCTGGCTAGTGTGTATCTTTTCCAGCTTCAACTCTCCATCTTCCAATACTGACCGTATGAAATGGTACTTGAGATGTATGTGTTTAGTCATGGAATGAAATGCTGAGTTCTTTGCAAGATGAATAGCACTTTGGCTATCACTGTATAGTGTGCCCATATCATGCTTCTTACCCAATTCATCCATAAACCTTTGTAACCAAATCATTTCTTTACTAGCCTCTGTAGCAGCAACATACTCGGCTTCTGTTGTTGAAAGTGCAACAACACTCTGGATTTTTGAAACCCAACTGACAGCTGTTCCACCTACAGTAAATACATATCCTGTAGTGCTCCTCCTGTTATCTCTGTCACCTGCCATATCTGCATCAACATATCCCTGTAGAGCAATGTTTGAACCACCAAAGCATAATGCTTGATTTGTGGTACCTCTCAAATATCTGAGAATCCATTTTACTTCCATCCAATGTTCTTTTCCTAGATTGTTCATGTACCTGCTTACAACTCCCACTGCATGTGCAATATCAGGCCTTGTGCAGACCATTGCATACATTAAGCTTCCAACTGCTAATGCATATGGAACTTTAGACATATATTCCATTTCTTCATGGGTCTTGGGGCACATCTCCTTACTAAGTTTGAAATGGCTAGCAAAAGGTGTACTAACTGGTTTTGCATTCTACATATTAAATCTTTTCAACACCTTTTGTATGTACTCATTCTGAGACAGTGTTAATTTGTGATTTTTCCTATCTCTAGTTATTCTCATACCAAGGATTTGTTTTGTAGCTCCCAAATCCTTCATTGAAAATGAATTTGCCAATTTTCTTTTGAGCACATTTATTTCCTGCATGTTAGACCTTGCAACAAGCATGTCATCTACATACAATAACAATATAATATAGCTGCCATCATTTTGCCTTTTCAGATAAACGCAATGATCAGAGTGACATATAGTATAACCTTGTTCAGACATAAACTTGTCAAATTTTAGATACCACTGCCTTGGAGCCTATTTTAAGCCATACAGGCTCTTCTTTAACCTGCACACCAATTTTTCTTTCCCTTTGACCTCATATCCTTCTGGTTGCTGCATGTATATCTCTTCCTCTAAATCTCCATGGAGAAATGTTGTCTTTAAATCTTCCACTGCTACAAGACTTAAGATAGTTTTGATTGAAGTCATCTTAACAACAGGAGAAAATATTTCATCAAAATCAATACCTTTCTTCTGTGCAAACCCCTTCACCAAAAGTCTAGCTTTGTACCTCTGTTTTCCTCCATCTTCTTCCTTCAGCCTGTAAACCCATTTATTCTGCAATGTAGTTTTACCTGCAGGCAACCTGACTAAGTCCAAAGTCTGGTTATGCATTAAGGAGTCCATCTCTTCTTCCATGGCTAGCTCCCACTTCTTCCTGCTTTCAACTTGCATTGCTTCTTCATAACATTCAGGTTCACCAGAATCAGTCAACAATAAATAATATAATGAAGGAGAGTATCGTTCAGGGGGTCTACTTATCCTGGTAGATCTTCTAACACCACTTTCAAGTGTTTGAGGTGCCTGTTGCTGTTGTGGTGGTTGATGCTGCTGTGGTTGTTGATTATTATTATTTTCAGGCACCTTTACTTTTTCAGTTATCTCATCAAGAACTGTGTATTCCTTGCTTTCTTTTTCCTGTTTCTTTTCCTGCAACTGATTCTTATACAAGACCTTTTCATTGAATATTACATCTATGCTCCTAATGATTTTGTGATTTTCATAATCATATAAGCGATAACCAAAATCATTAACACCATATCCAATAAAGTTACATTTCTTTGATTTTTCCTCAAGCTTTGTTCTATTTTCTTTAGTAATATGGACAAAGGCCTCACAACCAAAAGGCTTTAAAAAAGAGTAGTTTACCTTTTTACCTATCCATGCTTCCTCTGGAATACCACCATCCAAAGAACTTGAAGGCCCTCTATTTATTAGATAAACAGCAGTATCTACAGCATCTGCCCAAAATTGTAAAGGCAATCCTGCATGCAATCTCATGCACCTTGCACGCTCCATGATTGTTCTGTTCATCCTTTCTGACACACCATTTTCTTGTGGTGTTCTTGGAACTGTCTTCTCTCTATGAATTCCATGCTTTGAACAATACCTATCAAACTCTTTGCTGCAATATTCACCTCCATTGTCTAATCTGAGACACTTCAACTTCTTTCCTGTCTCAATCTCAACCAAAGCTTTCCATTTCTTGAAAGTATCAAATACATCAGATTTATTATAAATACAATAAATCCAGGTTTTTCTAGTTGCATCATCAATAAAAGTAACATAATAATGAGAGCCACCGAGAGATGATACCTGAGCATGTCCCCTCACATATGTATGCACAAGCTCTAGTTTTTCGCTCTTCTTTTCTTTCCCAACTCTGAGAAATCTGACTCTCTTCTGTTTTCCATAAATGCAATTCTCACAGAAATCCAAATCAACATTCTTCAAACCCGACAACAAATTTCTTGAGTGAAGAATCTTCATCCCCTTCTCACTCATGTGTCTGAGCTTATGATGCCATAATGTTGCATTTGCTTGTTTGGAAGTTAAAGCATTAACAGATTTAGAAATACCATTGCATAAATACAATGTACCAACCTTTTCACCTTTTGCTATTACCAGGGCTCCTTTGGTGACCTTCCAAGTTTTATCCGTGAAAGTTGTCACACAACCTTCACCGCCTAACTGCCCTGTTGAAATCAGATTTTTCTTTAGATCTGGAACATGCCTTACCTCCTTTAATAGCCATTGGTTTCCATTCTGCTATTTTACAAGAACCTTACCCATTCCAACAATTTTACAGGGTTTATCATCACCCAAACGGACTTGTCCAAAATCTCCTTGAACATAGTCATGAAAATATTTCTTATCAGGTGTGGCATGGAATGAGGCCCCTGAATCTAAAACCCAAGAATCAGTAACATTTTAAAAAGAAAGAATCAAAGCATCTTGTAACACATCACCTGTCACATTTGCTTCATGATTGTTTTCTTGCTGTGTGTCTCCTTATTTTCCCTTCCGAGATCTACAATATTTCTTTAGGTGTCCTTTCTTTCTGCATTTCCAGCACACTATCCCCGATCTGGACTTGGGTCTGCCTTTCCTTGATTTACTGCGATATCCCGAGCTCTTTCCTCTTTCCATTCTTCTTCCCCTAGACTCTGCACTCAAAGCATTACTCGATGTCCCACCGGAGCTTTTCCGTCGCATATCCTCGCTAAGGATAGCACTGACAACATCATCAAACTTTAAAGTACTAGATCCAAAGACAAAGTTACTAATGGCCATTACTAAACCATTCCAACTCTCTGGCAATGAGCACAAGAATAACAGAGCTCTAACTTCATCATCAAAGTTTACCCCTACAGAACTTAACTGACTGGTAACTGTATTAAAATCATTTAAATGATCTGCAACAGATCCACCTTCCGACATCTTCATATTAAATAGTCATTTCATAAGAAATACCTTGTTTGAGGCCGAGGGTTTTTCATATAGTTTTGCCAACGTCTGCATCAAACCCTCTGTTGTTGTTTCCTTCGAAATATTGAAGGCGACTGACGCTGCAAGGCACAACCGTACTGTTCCGAGTGCCTTTCTATCGAGAATGTTCCATTCCGCGTCTGTCATGGTCGCCGGCTTCTTTGTTTTTCTGCTCAATGGTAGGTACAGATCTTTCTGATACAGATAATATTTCATCTGCATCTTCCACAACGGAAAGTTTTTTCCGTTAAATTTCTCGACCCTAAACTTACCATCTTCCACCATTGCTCCCACTCGAACCAGGAACCCTTCTTTCCTGCGAGTTTATCAGCCAAATAGACCATCGGATCTGATACTAGTTGTTAGAGAATTATATATTACAGAGCAATGCAACACATAAAATATGTGGAAAATACAAGCACACAAAAAACATAAAACCAGAGAGACACAGATATACATGGTTCACCCAGTTTGTTCTACGTCCACCTCGAACAGCTAGTCCTTCCTTTCTATTATCCAGCAAAATGAAGAGACACAACCTACAACAGATCCACTGTAATATCCTCTATTCTCTCTCACAGTCTCCCTCTCTATTTCTCGCTCCGAGAATACACATACAATCCACAGCCGCAATACAATACCCTCATACAAGTGAGGGGTTGCCTTCTAGGGCAAAAAACCCTAAACTAAACATAACTTCTACTGTCAGATCATTTTCCTAATGAACGGCCCAGATTGACTAGAAATTACTATACTTTTACAAGGCAATTTTACATCTGTTTTTAGCTTTGGGGGCGCTGCCCCCGAAACCCCCCGCCAGGGGGGGGCTCCATAAAGTCACTGTCACCCCCCCCTTGGACCCCCCATGGTAGCGATTAATTTACAGGCGGCGTTGCCACCCCATTTAAGGTACAGGGGTCCAATGTTGTGATACAAAGTAAACAAGATAATCAGGCTCCACACCCAACATTCTTTTCTTGGACCACCATAGGGCTGACCCAATCTGATTCTTCGACTGGTTCAATCATCCCTGTAGCAACCATTTTCTCTAGCTCCTATTTGACCTTCTACTTGTATTTTGGATGTAACCTATAAGGACGCTTCTTGACAGGTCACACATCTGGTTTCAGTGTGATTTTCATTACACCCAGGTCCCCAACCTTTCAACTCAGAAAAATTTGTGGGAAATAAGTCTTGATATTCAGCAAGCAGCTCCGCAACCTTAGCTATTGTATCTTCATCCCAGAAATCCCAAATTTTGGCAATCTTAGGTTGCTCGTATGTTCCGATGTTGACTTGCCTAATCTTCATGGGTTCAGTCACATTTGGCACTACAAGAAATAGTCCAACAACTATGCGCTACCCTTTAGACTTTGGAATATTTATGTTCCTTAGGTCTTCTTCATTATCTTCAATAGTCACATTCATACAGTCAACTATATCCTTCATCTGCACAACCCATGCTGGTATGGCTCGCGCTTCTGGTGTCTTTTTCGTGTCAAATACCACACCTTGGATTGTGTGTAAGGTAGTACTGATTCATGGAAACCAACTCTCAAAATTTAATGTTAACATAAATCTTTCTTGTAGCGCAACCCATTCCATCATGCCTCATCGCATCTCAACCTCTAGGCACCATTTCATAGGAATCTGACTTAAAGTATGTATGAATGTATGCACCCATACTCGCTGCGGCTCTTCTCCCCAAACTGCATTCCACTTGTCTAAATGTATGCGCGGATCTTCATTTCCTAAATAAGTTCCTGCAAACCAGGTATTGGGTTGTCCAAAGTGTAGTTGCATCATATGGGTACATTATTCCCAATTCAACAAGTTTTCCTTGTGTGTCTCCCACCAATGTGCTAGAGTTGAGTGCAGAGCTAAGTCAAGTGCATGGAACCGTTGTGTTTCTGGAAAAATATTTTCGAACTCACCTAAGAAACAAGTGACACTGCCTATACCATCATAGTAAGGTAGTTCCTGCACCTCATAGGATGTGCACCCTAGATATCTGGTGACTCATTTGCAGCGCAGTATTGAGACTTCATGGAAACGATTCTGCCAATTCTCAAATTTCTCATTTAATTCTGAGTGACATGAGCTATCTCTATCCCAGCTAAGTTGACCATCTGTTGTGGGATTGATCCAATCTTCATCCCGCGTAGTTATTTTTTCATATGATCAATGGCCTCTTCTGCGCACAATGGTTCTGTATATCTTTCTCCTTCTTCTGGATCCAGTTGGACTACAACCTTGGTTCCATTGTTTTCAAATATTATACTTCTGCGCTTGATATTGATGATAGCATCCATGTCAATAGCCAAAATTAGACCCAACAGTGTGGGGTATGGATCTGTATCATCAAAAATATGAATAACTTCAAAATCAGACAACTCTTTAACTCCTTCGATATCAACTATGACCCCAGAAATCTTACCCATTGGGATAATATTCTACTGATTCACCATGCAAAACTATATTGCAGACCATTCAAGCTTAGGTTCTCCCATTTTCTTCCAAGTCTACTTTGGAATCACATTTGCATCAGAGCCCAAGTCCAAAATGACTTGGTCCATTTCAAATCCTCCTATTTGAGTAGTCGAGCACATCTCTCGACCAGTTCTTCTCTTGTTCTTGTAGATCTTATAAAGAGACTTTTGCTCCATCTGTGGCTGTTATTTTTCAACACAACTGTTAATTAAAGCTTGAAGGTTCTCAATGACCTTCTTATTGTGCATAATCTTGATACAGGCCTGCAAAAATAGTTTCATCTCTAGAGGCTCAACCCCTTCGTCTGTTCCATGGAAAGTTTAATTGCTACTTTGGAAGTGTGAGGATATGCGAAGTCCTTCTTTGCTGTGACAAATGTTTCCTTTTCCCTTTTTAGATTGAATCCTTCCTTTTTCTGAGGAGCTCTCCAGACCCAAACATCAATGGCAAGCCTCTTATCTTCTGCTTTATCTTCTCCAGTTGTTATGCCACTTCTAGTTACAATATTTATGCTAGGGTCTTCAGTGTGTAGTTTCTCTCTCATCATTTGAACATTCTATGTAGGTGTTTGTGGTTTCTTCTCCTGCATTTTTTCATATAGTACACGGAAATATTCAAGAATATGATCAAACTACCTACAATACTTGCAATATTGTTGTGTTGTTTTTGGGAAGTCGCGCGCATAATGACGAGTTTCTCCATAGTTAAAACAAATGAGTTGTCCACTTCCACGACTAGCTCCTATGCCACTTCCTCATCCTCTTCTTGGAAATCCTCTACGCCCAGATGGTGATGTAGGAGAATTTGGTCCTCTACCATTAGCATGCAATATGTACGAAGAAAAATGATAAATCATCAGATCGAAGCTACAATATTTCTTGTCATCATGTCCCACATATCGACATAAAGTGCAGAAAGGTTGTTGTAGCTCCGAAATATATTTAGCAAGCCTAGGGAAAAAATCAGTTGTATTCAGTCCGTTGGTTTGGAAAATCATTCACCGTAGTTTGGGAACCTCACTAGGCCCTGCATTGTTCTTAATCAGACTTGGTCCTCCAACCACCAGATAGTTTATATAGAGGACATTGATCCCTATGATGTCCCTCAGCTTTACAGAGTGTGCACTATACTCCTACGCACACATCCTTTTCCTTCTCCTTTCTCAACGTTTTTATTTATAAGTGTAGCGCAACTAACTGAGTTTAGATTTGATTAGCCCCAACCTATGTGGTAGGTATAGGTGAGGCTTCTAGCTTCATGGAAATCTATATAGCTTTAGCCTATGTCACAATTTTATGTTGGTTTAAAGACTGGCGTAGATGCGGCAATAGCATAACAATGAACCATTCTATGTGTTGCGCATCATCGATAGTAGATCCTCCATCTCTAATGATGTGCTTCAATTGTTGATCTACCTCCCATACAGATTCATTCACTTCTTGGTGGATCTCCTTTATTTAAGTCACGCATTGAGAGTAGGATTTTGGCTTTTTGAACTGCTCCTTCAATGCAGTCTTAAGCTCGTCATTCGTGGTATTGCGATGGATTTCCATATACCTCACGTACCAATCCAACACGTGTTCTTGAAATGAAGTAACCCACTGCGCTTTATTAAAATTATCATTATTTATCTGTTGCAATGTCCATACAGCATCTGCGATGAACCAAAATTGTTCAACATCTTCATTTCCAATGCCCTTGAAATTTTGCAGCTTGATGGAGGTAGCCATGTCGTCTTCTGGAGGTGGAGGCACAGGTGGAGTGGTTGGCTTGTTAGAGTGAGATGAATTTGGAAGTGGAGTGGATGGGATCTGAGCTACTGCCAACAACCCAAGAATAACCTAATCTTTCAATTCCTCTTCTTAACCAGAGATACTTGTTTCAGACTCCTCATCGTTGTTAGATTTACCTTTGAGAGGGCTATAAACAAAACCTTCTTCTAGATCTACTCTGTAAGTTCTACCACTCCATGTTGTCGGGCCTCTTCAGGACATTCACTCAATGTGGCTTCACAGAGTACCTGTTTGGTCAATTTAGTGTGTCCTAAATTGCTACATTAAGTTGTCAATCCGGGATTCGTAAGCTGACGAAGTGTGGCGCACTATATGTGCAAGATAACCTATCTCTTACTTTTTCTCATTTTTGGGTTTTTTATTTATCTTGGGAGTTTTTATCTTGGTTGGTTTCCTAATGTGAGATGGAAATTCTAAAAGACAAGTATGGATATAAATGTTCAAGGCAATGATGTCCTTTATAATGATTTCCCAAACTTAAAACTTCAAAAGGGTTTTAAAACATGCAATGACAAAATTAATTCCTAGAAGAAAATGAAAATGTGCCACTATACTAGTCAAACAAACAGTGAACTATTGATCATGAAACCCATTACCCTTGCTGCTGTCTAAATACAAAAGAAATTGTGCTCAAGGAAATTCAAGAATTGCAAGCAAAGTAAAGCTAAAATCAAATTACATCAACTCATATTCTGACCCCTCACCATTAGTCTCGCTATGGCTTTCGGAGGTAATCATAAACAACTTGAGCAATCTGATATCTAATTTGCAGAAAAATAAACTAATATCAAATTACACACTCATACTTCAATCCATCGCCATTAGTCTCGCTATGGATTTCGGAGGTAACTGATAATGACATGAGCAATTTAATATCTAACTTGCAGAAAAATAAACTAATATCGAACTACACACTCATACTTCAATCCCTCACCATTAGTCTCGCTATGGCTTTTGGAGGTAACTGATAATGACATGAGTAATTTAATATCTAATCTAACTAATAAAGCAAATGTACAAAACTGAAATAAATAAAACAGTGCTGGAATTAAAAGCTAAGGAAAATAAATCAGCAGAAGGACAAGACTGATTCCATGTCATTAGTCATTGTAAAACTATGTGCAAATTCCCGGGCTACCTACTGTAATCTGGAACAAAGACACTGATTAGTTAACAGCAGTATAAAGCATGAAAAATTATGGACAGAAATAAAACGTTAATACCATAAGAGATGTAATATATACACGTGAATAACTATGGCATAATGAACGTAAGGAAATAAAACATGAAACTATACAGAAATAAACAAAACCTCGGCGTGTGCAGGGGCCCTCTGCACAATCCTCGAGGAACAGCTATCAAACATGAATTATGCTTATGAACAGAGTCTTCTCATGTATTCAAAACGTAGTCATAACAAAGAAATAATGTCACGACACAGTGGGCTCTCTTTTCAGCAAAATTATATTACAAAGGCTAACTACTATGCGTATGAGAACACATTATTTATAACAGAGGATGACATAACTACTTTCCTACAATCTGCGCTGATAAAAGACACGTGAACAACCACGTCCAGAAATTTAGCATTATGGCTGCCGTGAAGATTAAATCTATGGAGGGTGGCTGTTGGATTCGGCATATGGAGCAGTTCACAGGTGTTGATATGTCCCCTGGGATCATGGAACGGCCATGCAAGTCTTCACGTGGTGAAAAACGGAGTTCTGTCACCGTAGGACTCTTAGGTTGACCACCGCTTGACTACCTTTGACCACGGCCTTCTTTGGTGAATTCGACTGAGCCAATAGGACTCGGTCCATATCCATGTCATTTCTAACTTGCCCATGTGGCTTGATTGGCCTGAAGACACCTACAATATAGACTTTAACAAAATGGCTGCGGAAAGTTGAAGCGGCTGCGGAAAGTGACAAGATTCCGCAGCTTAATGAGCAAAAATCTAATTCAAACAGCAGACACAAAACATAGTTAAAAACCATGGAAAACGTCTAGAAAGGTGTACAAAAAAGATGCAAGTTTGGGACTCAACATACCCCCACTGTGAAGGTGTTGCATGTCCCCATGCAACCAAAATTTTGATCATCCTCCTTCAATTCATATGCCCTGATACCTCTGCCAGTACATTCAATCCTCTTCTCCTCTTTCTTGGTGTTTCTAACATCATGGGCTTCTTCATCAAGCATCTGAATTTGAGATTAATCAGTGCTCTACTTATCTTCTTGCATTTCTTCTTCAATTTCCTGTTCTTTTTGTGCCACAGTCCCAGATGTAGCATAGTGTTGTCTTGAATGATCTTGTCCAATCTTCTTTGCTCCTTTAATGCTTCATTTTCATTTTTAATATGTATATTTAAAACCTCCAACTCAAAGACTTCTTGTTTCAATGATTAGACAAGAGCTTCTTGTGCTGTGTGAGGCTGAGTGGATGAAGTGCTGGGACCCGTGGCTGTTATTTCTAAGGATTCTATGTAATCATACACCTCTTGCTTCTTTGGATCTATCTCGGGTGTCGTTTTCCTTGGGCTGTCCCCAAAATGCTATGGAGGAGAATTGACTTCAAAATCTGGCCGAAAAGGACTCATGTCAACATCTTGAGGACTAGTTTCAACGTCTGGCTGAGAATGAGGTGGACTACGGCCAGCTGGAGTTTTTTCAGGTGTTTCTTCTCCCAAATCAATAAAATGGGGTCCTTTTGTTTGTGCTTTCTTCCACTTTCCTTTAAGCCTAGTGCTTCTTCTTACATGCTGTGGACTACTGTCTTTTTCCTTCTGTTTTCCTTTTCCTTTCTTTTTGGCCATAGCTGACTGTTCCTGAAGGTGAACTAGTCTCTCAGAAAATACTTGATGGTCTTCTTCTAAGGAAGGGGTTTGATGCACAACCTCAATGCTTCTTTTCTCTTTTGATTTTGTTGGCTTTTTACCCTTAGTCTTTTCCTTCCTCCTTTTAGACAGTCTTTCTTCTCTACTAGTTCTTTCAACTGTGTTAGTAGGAGTGCTTTGAGTTTTATCACCTGTTCTCTTTCTTCTAATTCCTTTTGATGTACTGCCTTCAGGGGTTTCTTGGGGTTCTTCAAAGAAATTTCTAATTAAAAACTGCTCCCAGGTGTCCTTTTTCTCTTTTAATTGTTTTTCTATCAAGATTTTCACGAGACCATGGTGATACAAATGTGGTTCTACGTCCCCCAGATGCTTTTGGACGGTTACAGACATCTTTTTCAAACTGTTTAGTAAAAAGTATGGCAGAATGAGGGTCTGGTTGTCTAGGAAATTCATCAACAGTCGGGTATGATACATGTACATTGATCCAAAACGTCCCTCACGGGTGATAAACTTTTGAATAACCAACAGTAAACTGGCCCACTCTTCTTTTAAAGCATGAACAGGAATTCCCTTTTTGAAAATGGTGACATCCATACCTGGGTTACGTAGGATCACTCTCCAGGCTTCCTCGCCAATGCTCTTATTCTTGAACCAGCGTTCACCTTCTTGAGGGAGTTCTGTAGCAGCTGCTATGGATGCCTCAGTCACTGTAAATTTGAGGTCCCCAATTTCCACCTCCAGACCATTGAAAGACCTCGCAAAAGCTTTTGTTACCTCCTTATTGTAGCCTTTAAACTTTTGAATAAACCGAAGCCATTTTGCCTTTTTCAATATGTCTTTGACTTGCGGGTATCCTTCCATAAATTTGGGTCCCTCTGGTTCTGCCCTCAACAACCGACCCATCCTTCCTTCTATTTTTTTAAAACTAGGGTTTAGCGGAGGTAAGACGGCTGAATTAGCGGAAATGAACAGGGTTTATGAAGGAGACCAGTGACTGTAAGCGGATATCAGAGAAAAGGTACACGGAATGAAGTGGAACAAAGAACAAAATGGGGTGAAGGCTTATGTGAACACGGTGGAAATGTAACCGTGAGGTCAATAGAACAGTAGGGGGAGTAAAGTACATCTGGCAGTATTTAAAATTGGGTGGCTGCAGAGTAGATGCAAGCACGTTTATGAAACAATTGCGGATTTTGTGCGGCTGAGAGAAGCCGTAGTCAAATAAACCACGTTCCATAATTACAGGTGGAGTATCAAAGTATAGCCGAACACGAGTGAAGACCGGAGGCTTGATTATGAGGCCGTTTAAAAAAATGAATGCAAGGATTGTGGGGGAATCGTATAGAGATCGTGGAACGGTCATGGAGTTATCAATGCAATCATTGCATATAATGGAGCTATGGTTTATAACTATGTAAAAATGTGCTTGAATGCCATTTGAAATAAATTTCTACTCATACCTTGGAATTCTTGCCATTTTTCATTAGTCTTCAATCAGTTGCTCCTCGTTGATGCTTTTGAATGCCTCATTTCTTCATAATATGTCCTCATACCTGCATTTGATTTCATGATTGTTGAACTAACATCTGACTATAAATTTTTGAAAAACAGAGTGGTGGTTGCAGAAACTGCTTCTAGCTGCAGAAACTGGTGTCAGCTGCGGAAACTGACACAACAATTATTTGGGTGAATGGAGATGGATAACTGACTGAATGAAAATGGTCATGAAAGAAAATTTTTATTGGTGAAATGAAATGAAATAGATGAAATGGAGTGAAATGAAATGAAGTGGAGTGGAATGAAGTGGAATGAAATGGAGTGGGTTGTTATAAAACTTGTGAAATGAGAGAGAGAGGGGAATTTTTTGGAAAATATAGGGTGTCAGGTGTTCCTGATTTTCACCCTACATTTTCTGTATAAGACTGCCAATCAGTGATTGGTTTTCAGGCTTATACAATTTTTTTTTTTTTTTTTGAAACTGAAAAGAACAAAGGCTAGGCTAGTGGAGAAGAAGGATTCTTCTTCACCAGCCTTATTGCAGAATTATCTTGAAACATTTTGACAAATTCCTCTTTTGAGAGTATCTTATGATAGATCTTTAATCTGTGGCCATTCACAATAAGAGGAGTTTGAGATTCATCAATGGTCTTGATTCTTACCGCTCCATTGCTAAAGATCTTGTCAATCTCATATGGCCCAAGCCAATGAGTCTGAAATTTTCCTTTAAAATCTTTAAACTTGGAATCAAATAGAAATGCCCAATCTCCTTCTTGAAACTTCTTCTCTTTGATGTATTTTTCATGCCATTTAGCTCTTTGATATTGAACTAGATTAGTTCTTAGAATTTCCTCTTGTCTGATCTCATCTAGCTCATTCAACTGCTCCATTATATGCTTTTGGGCTTCAGATAGATTCATCCCCAATTGAATTGCCATCTTGAAGGTTTTGACTTGGAACTCAATGGGGAACAGGACTTCTTTCCCATAAAGAAGTTCATAGGGAGAATGTCCTGTTGTATTTCTCCATGTAGTTCTGTAGGCCCACAAGGCTTCAGGAAGCCTTTCTGCCCAATCTCTTCTATGTAGATGAAAAGTTTTGGTGATGATACTTTCAAGAACTTTGTTTGTAGACTCCACTTGACCATTTGCTTGCGGATGGTAAGGAGTAGATCTTCTGTGCTTGATTTTGTATTCTTTCATCAACTTCTCCACCAGGTTGGATGTGAATTGGCTTCCCTGATCTGTCACAATTTCTCTTGGAACACCAAAGCGAGTAAAAATATCCTCATAAAGAAAATTAACAACTGAATTTTCAGTAGCAGACACTAATTCTTTGGCTTCCACCCATTTAGTAACATAATCAGTACAAACCAATATATAATTCTTTTGCTTAGATGGTGGATTAATAGGTCCAATGAAATCTAAAGCCCATTTTTCAAAGGGTTCGATGAGTACCTGTGGTTGCAATGGAATTTCATTTGAAAGGGTAGGTTTCCCTACTCTTTGGCAGCTGTCACACCTTTTGACATATTGTTTTGCATCTTTCAAGAGGGAAGGCCAACAATATCCTAAAGAGAGGATTTTATAGGCTGTCCTTTTGTCAGAAAAGTGTCTGCCGCATGGTTCATCATGACATGCCTTGAGGATATCAGGTATTTCATCCTCCCTGACACATCTTCTGATCACAAGATCTGGCCTTGTTTTAAACAATTCGTTAGAAATCCATGAATATTTTGAACTTTCCTGAATAATCTTTCTTCTTTTACTTGGAAATAAATGTGGAGGCAATTTCCCTGTAACCAAATAGTTAGCAATATCTGCATACCAAGGGGTCTTAGTAGTTACTGCAAACAAGTATTCATCAGGAAACTTATCCTCTACAGGAGAATCTTCTTTAGTATTCTGAATCCTAGACAATAAATCAGCTACTGTATTTTGTTTTCCTGGTCTATCCAACACAGTAATATTGAATTCTTGCAAAAGTAAGAGCCATCTTGTCACTCTGCCATTAGTAACGGGTTTGTTCATTAAATATCTAATTGCAGAATGGTCAGTATGAATAAAAGTTTCATAGCCTGTTATGTAATGTCTAAACTTATTAATTGCATGAACAACGGCTAAAAACTCTTTTTCAGTCACAGTATAGTTCAACTCTGTGGGAGTCAAATTTTTACTGGTGTAATAAATGGCATAAGGAATTAAATCTTTTTGACCCAACACAGCTCCAAGAGCTGTATCTGAAGCATCTGTAGAAATATGGAAAGGAAGATTCCAATTTGGTCCTCTCAAGATAGGTGCTTCAGATATTCTTGTTTTCAAAGTTTCAAAAGCGGATTGACAATCAGGATCCCATTTAAATTCACAGTCTTTTGTAAGCAACTTGAAGAGTGGAGATTCTATTTTAGTGAAGTTTTCTATAAATCTTCTATAGTAACCAGTAAATCCTAGAAAACTTCTAACATCTCTTTGACAATTTGGAATAGGCAACTTGGAGATGACTTCAACTTTTGATCTATCAACCTTAATCCCATCTCCTGAAATATGATGCCCCAAAACAATACCTTCAGTAAAAATCATAAATCATTTTTCATGGCTTGATGAAAGGTTTGTTTCTTTACATATTATAAGGACTTTTTCCAAATTTTCTAATGCCTCTTCAAATGAATTACCATAAACTGTAAAATCATCCATATAAATCTCTACACAATCATGGATTAGATCAGAAAAAATTCCTAGTACTGCTCTTTGGAATGTTGCGGGTGCATTACATAACCCAAAAGGAAGCACTCGATAGGAAAAAGTCCCCCATGGACAGGTAAATGTGGTCTTATCTTGATCTTTAGGTGCTACCTGAATTTGATTATAGCCACTAAAACCATCCAAAAATGAAAATTACTTTTTGCCTGCTAATGTATCTAATACCTGATCGATAAAGGGCAAAGGAAAGTGATCCTTCAAATTTGCTTTGTTCAATTCCCTGTAATCAATGCATACCCCCCATTTACCATTCTTTTTAGGTACTATAACCAAAGGAGAAACCCATCGGCTATCTGAAATTGGATAAATGAAGTTTACATTGAGTAGTTTTTGGAGCTCTTCTTTCACTATCTCCCTAAGGTTTGGATTCATCCTTCTCTGAGGTTGTCTAATTGGTCTACTCTTTTCCTCAATATAGATATGATGGATGCAAGTCTTAGGATCAATACCTTTCATATCAGTATACTCCCATGAAAATGCAGTAGAATGTTTTTGCAAGATTTTGGTTAGTTCTTCCTGTTGTGACTTTTCCAAATTTTTGTTGATATTCAATGTTTTTCCTGGAAAAATCTCAATGGTAGAACTACCGAAATCTTCCATAGAGTAAAGAGACATTTGTCTTGATGATAAATATTCAATGTCGGATTCCAACTGAAATTGTGTGGGGTCATATTCTGAAGATGTCTCAAAATTTTCTAATGTGTTCAGAATTTGACTATCCTCACTGATTTTAGAAATGGTAAAGACAGGTTGTATAGTGTCCTCATCATCGACCCATTCATTGTCTCCTACTTCTGTAATTTCTTTTGATGGAGGATAAAAATTGAATTTCTTTGTCAAATTACCATTAGAAATGTACATATCCCCAAATCTACAACTAATGAAAGCATCAGTTGTGGCTAGCCAAGTTCTTTCTAAGATAAGTGGGTGCCCTCCTAGATTACTCTTGGGAGTGAAAATCATAAAATCTACTGGATATTCCCAAGAATCTAAGGAGACTGAAATATCTTCTAATACACCATCTGGTTTGATAATTGATCGATCTGCAAGTTGCAGTAAAGTAGGTGTAAAAATAAGATTAGGAAGTTTTAGCTGTTCCATAATCTGTCTACTCATAATGTTGATAGCAGCCCCTAAGTCAATCAATGTGTTTGGAATTTCTATCCCATTTATATGTGTCTTGACAATTGGACTACTTGGATCTACATACTTCTGCATGGTAATTTTTCCCATCATGATATCTGCAATTTTTCCTACCAGGTGGATTCTTCTTGTATCTCTTGGTTTCCTTCCTGGTCTTTTGAGACTCAACTCCTTTATTTTTTTTGCTAGAATAGGAATCTCTCTAATGGCTTGTAGCAAGGGAATCTTGATACAAACATTCTTTAATTCATCTAGAAAATCATAGTTAGGCAACAAGATTTGTTTTTCCACCCCTTTATCAATTTGTAATCTTTCGGGGAAAGGAGGTGTGGATGAAGATGCAGGTTGCTCAACTATAGGAGTTGTGGGGGTTAACTTTTCTTTCTCTTTTTTAATGTTTGAGTTTTGAAGAGATGCTTCCTCAGAACCCTTATTGACTTTAAGAGAGTCCTCCTTAGAGGTATCTTGCTCTTGGACATCTATAGAAGGTTTTTCTAAAACTCTACTAGACCTGAGTTGTACATCATTGAGAGGAACAATCATATAGGTAGGAAATTGTTGTCCTTATATCATGTAAGTATTCTGAGGATTTTTATTGTTAGGATTTGGCAATGGTTGAGATGGAAGTTGATTTGTCTTTTGTTGGAATGGAAGCATGAGTTGAGGATTTGGATTTTGTTGAGAAGGTTGTTGTTGTGGAAATGGCAATGGAAGTTGTAGATTTGGGTTTGGAAGTTGTGGAGCTTGTTGATTTTGAAAAGATGGAGGATATTGATAAAATTGAGCAAATATCCCATAAGGATTTTGCATACATTGTACCCATGATTGAAATGAATTTTGAGGTTGGGGCCAAGGTTGTTGCCAAGGATTCCAATTTGGTGGGGGTTGATAATTCATAGGGTTGTTAAACCCTTGAGTTTGTTGCCCCTGCCAAGGTCTTCTTGCAACAAAACAGAGAGATTCTACTGAATTTGGATCTTCTTGAAAGACAGCTTTGAGTCCAGGAATTGAAGGACAATCCTTGGTCTCATGATTCTATGAGAAAATCATACATGTTTCTACAACTTTTGCATCCAAGGGACATTCCCTTAAAGCATGTTTCTTCCTACATTTCGGACAAAAGATGGCTAGAGCATCAGTTTCTGCTTTCTACTTGTTTTGAATTTTAAGGGTGTCTAGTTGTTCACTAAGGCTCCCTAAGATATCAGTTTTGAATTCATCAAGCATATTGCCAATCTCTGCCCTACTTACTGATCCAGTTGCAGATTTGTTTGCCATGATAAGAGAAGGATCTCTAGGCCCTTTTCCCGTTTTATATTTTCAAGATGGATACATAGTTTTGTTATGTCACGAAGTGGAAGTTGAGAAATGTCTCCTTTCCCCATCATGTTTAAAATATCTATCCATTCATCTCTGATGGATTTTAATAGAAGGGCTTTCAAATTTTCCTCATCTAAGTTTCTCATCTTTGCTCTTTTTAAATTGTATTGAAATCTTTCAAGTAAATCCTCCAAATTTTCATCTTCTTTTTGCACCATTTTGAATACCTCATCCTTGTGATTGGTGGGCATGCAATAGTCCAGGTATCTATCCAAAAATGTTTGTTTCATATCATTCCAAGTCCTAATAGATTGGGTGACTAATCCCATGAACCATTTCAAAGCGGCTCCCTTCAATGTTGAAGGAAATAGTTTGAGTTTTTGAGAGTCTTCCATATAGTCATAGGTTCGGCACACGACTTCAAACTCAAACATCAATGTTTCAGGATCCTCACTTCGCAATCCATAAAAGTTTGGGAGGACAGATGGTGAGATGTTTTTCATCGTTGTATGAGTTTCCTCATCAACTATAGGGAATCCAAACGAGTTGTTTCCTTCCCTATTTCTTCCATTATTACCTCCACCTCCACCATTGTTGCCTCCATTATTTCCTCCTCCTCTACCTCTACCTATACCTCCGAATCCATCTACTACTTCCTCTGTCATGATATTTTCTTCCTTTTCTTCTTCAGGTGATTCTACTTCTTTAATTACAATATACTCTCCCGTAGAAGTAAAAAAAGGGTCTTCTTCTAAATGAGATTTGGTAGATGGTGTAGGAGAATCCTCTAATTCAGCTGCTCCTTGAATTCCAGGAATCTTAAGGCTAGGGGTAGATGGTGGTGAATCTTGTCTATGCCTTGAAGAAGATGGAGTTGTGAAAATCGAACTCTTGGCTCTAGCTATAAACCTTCCCCTAGAATCTCTTTCTCTATGCATGTCATTTTTTTATTTTTGAGTTGGGCTAATAATTCTCTTTCTGATCTTCCAGGTCACACTAGGTGCAAGAAGAGAGCATACTTAAGAAATTATTGAACCAATAACTCTCTTTTTTGATCCTCCAGATCACACTAGGTGCAAGAGGAGAGCATACTTCAAGAAGTTATCAATTTTTCCCTTCTTTTTATTGTTTTTTTTTTAGAAATCGGCTACCTAGTTACACTTCCCCGGAAACGGCGCCAAAATGTTTGGTCAATTTAGTGTGTCCTAAATTGCTACATTAATTTGTCAATCCGGGATTCGTAAGCTGACGAAGTGTGGCGCACTATATGTGCAAGATAACCTATCTCTTACTTTTTGTCGTTTTTGGGTTTTTTATTTATCTTGGGGGTTTTTATCTTGGTTGGTTTCCTAATGTGAGATGGAAATTATAAAACACAAGTATCGATATAAATGTTCAAGGCAATGATGTCCTTTATAATGATTTCCCAAACTTCAAAATTCAAAAGGGTTTTAAAACATGCAATGACAAAATTAATTCCTAAAAGAAAATGAAAATGTGCCACTATACTAGTCAAGCAAACAGTGAAATATTGATCATGAAGCCCATTACCCTTGCTGCTGTCTAAATACAAAATAAATTGTGCTCAAAGAAATCCAAGAATCGCAAGCAAAGTAAAGCTAAAATCAAATTACATCAACTCATATTCTGACCCCTCACCATTAGTCTCGCTATGGCTTTCGGAGGTAATCATAAACAACTTGAGCAATCTGATATCTAATTTGCGGAAAAATAAACTAATATCAAATTACACACTCATACTTCAATCCCTCACCATTAGTCTCGCTATGGATTTCGGAGGTAACTGATAATGACATGAGCAATTTAATATCTAACTTGTAGAAAAATAAACTAATATCAAACTACACACTCATACTTCAATCCCTCACCATTAGTCTCGCTATGGCTTTCGGAGGTAACTGATAATGACATGAGTAATTTAATATCTAATCTAACTAATAAAGCAAATGTACAAAACTGAAATAAATAAAACAGCGTTGGAATTAAAAGCTAAGGAAAATAAATCAGCAGAAGGACAATACTAATTCCATGTCATTAGTCATTGTAAAAATATGTGCAAATGCCCGGGCTACCTACTGTAATCTGGAACAAAGACACTGATCAATTAACATCAGTATAAATAAATGAAAAATTATGGACAGAAATAAAACGTTAATACCATAAGAGATGTAATATATACACGTGAATAACTATGGATAATGAACGTAAGGAAATAAAACATGAAACTATACAGCAATAAACAAAACCTCGGCGTGTGCAGGGGCCCTCTACACAATCCTCGGGGAACAGTTATCAAACACAAATTATGCTTATGAACAGAGTCTTCTCATGTATTCAAAACGCAGTCATAACAAGGAAATAATTTCACGGCACAGTGGGCTCTCTTTTCAGCAAAATTATATTACAAAAGCTAACTACTATGCGTATGAGAACGCATTATTTATAACAGAGGATGACATAACTACTTTCCTACAATCTGCGCTGATAAAAGACACGTGAACAACCACATCCAGAAATTTAGCATTATGGCTGCCGTGAAGATTAAATCTATGGAGGGTGGCTGTCGGATTTGGCTTATGGAGCAGTTTAGAGGTGTTGATATGTCCCCTGGGATCATGGAACGGCCACGCAAGTCTTCACGTGGTGAAAAATGGAGTTCTGTCACTGTAGGACTCTTAGGTTGACCACCGCTTGACTATCTTTGACCACGGCCTTCTTTGGTGAATTCGACTGAGCCAATAGGACTCGGTCCATATCCATGTCATTTCCGACTTGCCCATGTGGCATGATTGGCCTGAAGACACCTGCAATATAGACTTTAACAAAATGACTGCGGAAAGTTGAAGCGGCTGCGGAAAGTGACAAGATTCTGCAGCTTAATGAGCAAAAATCTAATTCAAACAGAAGACACAAAACATAGTTAAAAACCACTTTAAATGCTATTTTATGATTAATATGCAATGATGTTGATGATTTAGGAGGTCCAGGTAAATGGAAAAAGTATAGAAAGGTGTATAGGAAAGATGCAAGTTTGGGACTCAACAGTACCCTTTTCACATAAGAACATATTAATCAACAATTTCAATGAGTGAAGAAAATTGCCTCTAGCGCCTTTGAAAAATCTTATTTTAGCTTCAGAATATGATACAAAATTATAAATAGTAAATCCAGTCACAAACCCACTTAAAACACTATCAATCCAATAATCTACTGCGTGGGTAATTTTATTGCTAGATTTCTCCAACTTCTAAACCAACTCAGGAGTGTGATCACGTAGTCCTTTTCACGGGTCTGAAATTCAGTTAGCCAAGATAACCACTCATGTAATTCAGTTGAAAAGGAATCAAAGAAAATTTTGTGGATCTCTATGTATATATACCTTTTCTCCCAATCCTCAGCAGATAATTTAGGGTTTCAGTTTTCTTGGATTGAAAATTTTTGCACCTTCTTGTCGAGCCAATCTTGCAATTCGTTTTGTGTCGGATGCCACAACATCAAATACCCCTCAAATGATCTTGGTCCCAGCAACGGAACCATTTGTTTGCTTAAGGGGCCCTGATCCAGGTTCAGAGTATTCTGCGCAACCAAACAAACCCTCAACTACTGGCCCTTTCGGCAATGATCTGCTTGCGCACACCAAAGTCTCACCCGAAGCAGTATGGGGGGGTTGTTGGAACCAGGCTTCTGAACCCTAAGGGAGCATTTGATGTGTGGTTTTCCCTTACTTAGATTTTATCCGTCCGCGCAGAACTTCCCAAGAAATCAGTTCTATGCGCGGAGAAAACCCTTAACAAATATGCATTAACTGATATGTGTCATAGATTATATTTCAATCATATCTAAGCCTTGCACATTCGCAGATCATTACAGAATTAATCCTTACTTCAATATATACTTGCGAAAAAAATATCACTATACTCAGTTCAGATCTAATAGTTAAAGCAGAATAATACATTCCCACAGATGTAATCAACTTATCATTCACAGAGATAAATATACATTCAATAGCACAGATTTAGATCTAGAAATTCAGTAAGGACCAGATAGCACACATAACAATTCTAAGACAGTTAACCACAAAAATCACATAAAAGTCTGAGTTCACCAAAATTTCCTTCTTTATTAAGAGATCTTCAATTCAGTACAATATTTTCCCTTCTACGCACACAACAATAGAGTCTGTGCACACAACTTAGGACTAGGTCTCCGTGCACACAGCCAGCGGGAGCCTTTTTACCTAGAAAAACCAACCCAAAACTTAGATTAGAACACAAAACATAACCAAAAAAATTCTTCGATATTATATTTGATATGAGATATCTATCCTTTTTTACTCTTACATATTTATATTTTCCAAATGTGCACATACCATGGTCTCAAACCATGGTTTGAGACTCATGGTTTTCCCTTTTACCTGTTACAATAATTAAGGGAATTTGACCTACCCCAAAGCCACTTTGACATCTGCACGTAGCGGATATAAACAAAAATTAACCCAAAAATACTCAAAATTTCTTTACCCCATGGGACCCTACTCCAACGGGTGACTTTAAAGGGGTGGAAGTTTCCCAACTTCTCATGATTAATCACTTACTCTTTGTTGATAATATCCTTATTTTTTGCAATGGGGAGGCTAGAGATATCCAAAAGCTACATGAAATCCTCCTTTTTTTTGTAAATGGCATTTTTTTTGTAAATGGCACAGGTATGGTTATAAATGAGAGAATATCCCCTATATCCACTTTTAATCTAACTGATAAGTAAATTCGAAATATCAGGTTCTATGTTCCCTTTTGCACTCTCTAACCTTGAAGGAGGTCTTAAGTATCTAGGCTTCTATTTAAAGATGAATTTTTATAAAAAGGAAAATTAGAAGTGGCTAATTGTAAAATTGGAGAAAAGGTTAAAGTATTTGAGTTTTTGATGGATTTCTAGGGCTGAAAGATTGGTTTTAGTAAAATTAATAATAGAAGCTATCCCAGTCTACTGGATGTATGTGGTATGGATTTCTAAAGGTGTGCTGGAAAAATCTAGGAGGATTTGCTTCAAGTTCTTATGGGAGGTCTCTCAAGATCAATTTTTTCTTCCTTGGATAAAATGGTCTTGTCTTGTTATGCCAAAATGTCTTGGTAGTTGGATTTTAAAAAATATTTTCATGTTCTCCAAGGCTTTGGATGCCAAGTGTGGGTGGCATATCTTATCTTCAAATAGTTTGTGGACCTGGGTTATTTATCATAAATATGTTGCTCCTTATTCTCTAGATGAATGGGTTCATATTCAGAACAAGTTGAGGCATAATATTTTGGTGGTTCGGAGGGTTGCATTAAACTCATTTCACTTAATTTCATATGGGCTGGATTGGAAGATTGGAAATTGGGATGAGGTTCAGTTGGGAATGGACCTATGGCTAGGCACTAGTATCAGTCATCTACTATCTCAAGTGCTTATTGACTGACTCAAGGATCTAGGCCTTTCAAGAATTTCTCACATTAGCAACCCTTCTTAGACCACTCTTTGGCAATAGGATTGGTTTTTTGTTGATAATTTAAATTTACTTGGGAAATTTATGAGGGAAAGGGACTTATTCATAAATGATTTATAATCATATCATATCAATCTCTCTAATTTTGAGGATGATATGGTATGGTATGCGGCCCGGGATGAAGTATACACTCCAAAAATAGGTTATATCTAATTAAATCTTTTGGCTCAAAATGTTGATCTTCTTTGGTGGTGGCATATTCTTTGGAAATCTAAGTGCCCCTCAAAATATAGGTTTTTCACATGGTTTATTATTGAAGGAAAAGTTCCAACATGGGATGTTATGAAATATTAACAAAACATTGGTCTAGATTGGGGCAAATTCTACAAGGATAGTTCATAATATATTTACCATGTATTTGTGCATTTCTCTTTCTCTAAGCAAGTTTGGGTTTCCTGTAGTGTCGTCCTGGGTTATGCATGTACTTGGGAAGGGAATTATTTTTTTGAGATTTGGAAGGCTTGGGTCGAGGACAAGGAAATCATATATTTTTAATCTCTCCCACTAATTTTTAGGTGGGGTATTTGGTTGGCCCATAGTTTCTCAAAGCCTGAATAGTTGTTGGATCATTGGAAGCATCCATGTCATGATTCTCATTTTTCTCTTTCTCTCCAAATAAAACCCATTTATTTTCCGATGGATACTTGCAATGCAACATGAGAAATCCTTAGAAAAAATTTGGCCAAAATTTGAATGAAAATAGAAAAACCTCTTTTTGATTTGCGCCCAGTGCACCCTGCTAAAGGAGGACAGAGCGTTGCATCACACATTCTCTTCTCTGGGAGGTGCGTTGAAGCGCTCTTCCTAATTATAATTTTTTTGGACCAACACACTTTTTGACATTGATAGGGTGCACTGGAGCTAGGGAAAAACACTTAAAACTCAAATAATTTTGCATGAAATAAAAAATGGAAACTGTGAAAAGAAAGATAAAGGTAAAATATCCTACCTAGAAAATAAGGCACTCGAAATGGTCCACCAGATTGCTGCAATAACCACTGAAGTTTGGCAGAAAAAAACACTCGTATCTCACTCACCAAGAAGTAGAACATGAAATGGTAAAAATAAAATTACTTTTAACCTATTTATGGTCATTTTTATGATTATTTTATTATATTTTATTATTTTAACCTAAATTTGAATTAGTTTTACCATGATTCCATGTATTTTTAAGCTTTTTATGGCCTTCTCAACATGTTGAATGTTGTTTGACAGATTTAAAGACATTTTTGAGTTGAAACATGTCATTTTTATAAAGGAGCATATTTTTATCACTTTTTTACGTTGTGTAAACTCATGAAAAGGGAACCCCCCTGGAGTCCTCTTCCAGCTCTTTTCAGACTCCCCAAACATGAAACAAATTTCGAGCACTTGTCTTTTCGAACTTGTTAAAGTAAATGAAAAGACATCAAATTAGTATAATTTTAAACCTTTTTTGGATTGAGATAGACTATTTACAAAATAATAATACCTTAGTCTAACATAGCTAAGAGGTTATCCTAAGTATCATTTTCTTCCTTTTCAGACTCGTGAGACAATTTTAGGAAAATGAACTTTTGGGGTTTTCTTTTTTGCCTCTTTTTCAAACTCTCCAAACATGAAAAAGGAGTCGAGTTACCCCTTCACTGGATCATAAAATCATCAAAAAATTATGGACTCATCGAACATTGTCGGACCAGACCACTCCTCAGGGTTTGTTAAAAATAATCAGATGAATTCATCCAAATGATGAACTTACAGATAAAGCATATGTTATTCTCCTCAAGCTTGTCAAAAATAAAGAGGTATTGACAAAAAATGGTTGGTGAAATTGGGAAAACAGGGTATTTGACCTATTAATGGTAGTGAGTCACTCTTGAACATGACACTCTTTAAGTTCATCTTTGTGACTGTTGGGTTGGGAAATATGTTTGCCTCTTTGGTTTATCACACCATCTAAAAATCCTCCATATTCAGTTTTGGGCCAATTTTCCAACTCCATAAAGTGTCACCAATATGTTTAAGAGAAATCCTTTAGTTGATATTTTCTACGATACTCCTAAGCATTCGTTCATGTATTTCATTCCTGAGCCAGTTCTACATCAACATCATTTTGTCTCAACTCGTTTCGTGTTTTCGATGGGGGAAACATAAAGGCCCTCCTACGATAGGTCGTTTCCTATAGAAATCAACTCATTATCTAGGAAGTTGACTTATAAACTCCCTTTGATACCAGCTTGGAGCTTGTATTCATCAATGGAAATTTTCCTTGCTCTCGATGATAGGTGTTAATCATTGGCCTTCGACCAAAACATTCTTTGTGGTGTTCGACTTCAGCTCATATATTCACACCATATATATATTGTATTATGGTACCTTAAGAGCAATTAACATCATTGATGGTTTCTCTTGCGCCTGTTAACGACTTACATCATTTTCCGGTAATCAGATAGTGTCTACCATGTTCGACTCCATCTCATTTATTCACATGGTTAGACTTGTACATTAGATGATCGAGTGAACGAGATAAAATACCCCAAATTTAGTTTCATCCATCAGGGCAACGATTTCTGGATTAATACAATATTAAAAAGTATGATGGATATGATTATACAGAAAATCATCCGAGCATGGGCCTACACTCTATCATCAGTGGATGAGACTTCTTGATCATTGTACCTGTAGTATTGGCTTATATGTTGAGGATGGTGTTATAGGTCAATTTGGGCATCATCCCTAGGACCAATGAAATAGGGTCTATCATCACCTTATATTTCAGTTGCTATATGCCCTAAGAGAAGAACATTTCATTCATGGCTTCTATTGTGAGATTTCCAAGGTTTTAAGTATATGTTATATCACTTCTTGACTCACCAACGCAGTCTTTAAAGGGACTAACTGTGTTGCAGTGCCAAATCCTCCATTCAAAGGTGCACTACAGTGCACTTTCTGACACTCAAGAGTCTGTTGGTCACCTGAGAGCGAAATTCTCATTGTTCTAGAAATATCTACATGGCCAGTGCCTTCTAGAAGAGTCCATATGTGTCAAAATTAAAATCCAAGTGTCCATCTAACACCTATGAACTTGGGAACATGTATTTCCTATTATTAGAAAGTCATTCATTGAGAAAATACCATCAGTTTCCCTATAAATTGAGCACTCATCCTAGTGCTAGAAAAGGAAGAAATTTGGTAAAGTTATGTTGTTGGATTCTCATGTGATAAGAGAGTGAAAGTACTGATATGCTGTTGGTATGATGTTGGATGTGATGAGGCTGGAATGAATTTGGAGCAGGTTGATAAAAAATCGGTCCATTGGTTGTAACCTTCCCCTTCTACTCTTTAATCAAGATTGTTGTTCAGTTTCCCATACATATGCCTCCATTTCTTGTGCAATGTATTCTTGAATGATGTATGTATTTCATTTCTAATCGATTTGATTTGAGTAAGATAAGTAGATATATTTATATTGCATGTTTTTTGATGTTCTCTGTTATGTTTGCAAGAATCGATCTAGTGATTTGGGTTGGATTGAGAGCGAAGACAAACAACGATCGAAGGAGAAGGAGAAGTGATTGAACCACAATTAGGCTCCTTTACCATTCTATATATATGCTTGTTTTAGAAAAAAGTGATAGTAAATATTTCCTCTATTGTTCTAAGTGACTAGCACAACACTTAGGGAATTTGGTTTATCCGTAGATCACAATTCCGCATAACAAATTAGTGACTCCACTGGGGAGTATCCTATCATTCCTGGTGTTTTTTCCTTTGTTTATCCTCATCGATAGCATCTAGTTTTAGATATCATTCATTTGAATGAATTAATTTCATTAGAATTTTTCTATGTTGCTTGGTTTTTCAATCCTTGCTACGCCCAACGCATTGTTGGTCAAGACATAGTGCACTGTCTCCCACTCAGGGGTGCTCTGCAATGCACTGTCTCCCCGTAGAGACTACATTGCCCCCTTAGCCAACCAAATTCCATCTAAATTTTTCATTGCTATCATTCTCAGCCACTTTTTTTTTGTATTCTCAAATCTCTGATACCTCTTAGAGACCAATTAACTTTCTTGCTCTTCCTCCTTTGAAAAGTAAATTTGTTCAATGTCTCTTTAGTGTTTTTCTTTATCATTGGAAAATCAAATTCAAAGTATTTTATTTCTGCATTAGATCATTTTGTTTTCGAAAAGGGAATTTTTGTTTCATTCCTGATTTCCTGTAGGAAAATTGTAGTTCCATTCTTCATTTCCCTAAAAGAGAAATTTTTGTTTCATTCCTCGTTTCTCAAAGAAGAAAACACTTGGTTTGTCGATTTATGAATATAGTTTCTTTTCTTTCATTCACATTAAGGGAACTAAAAAGAAAAACATGCATGTGCATATAGTGAATTGTGTGTGTTGCATAGGAAAAAGTTAGGAAAGTTGCATTTTAGTTTGTTCTCTTTGTTGTTTGCTCTAAAACGGATTGCTCTTTCCCTTAGTAGCTAGGATTCTCATTGAAAAAGCTAAATTGAAAAGTTTTCTTATCATTTAGTTTGCATTTTTAGGAATTTCCATCACATCACACAGTGAACCTCAAAGAGAAAATTTTAAACAAGATCAACATAAAATTTACATCAATTTACCTAAGAAAGCATTGGAAAATTAATGATAACATTTAGAAGGTCTAGGCTAGAGACGTGTTCCAACGTCGTTAAACATAGCAGCTGTCGCTAATGTGTCTGTGATACAGTTCGAGTGTGATACCTCACTCTACGTATGTAAGTATATTGGAGCTCGTCCACGTACCTTCGGGAATATAGGGCGGTGTTCTAGTATGAAAAGTATCAGGGGGTGCTCTCATTGCACAGTTTCACATTAGACAACACTAATACGGACTTGGGCCTCCATGTACCTTCAGTTATATTTTGGATGACAACTTTAGGTTGCTATCCATCCATAGGCAACCGAGTCTGTCGCCTTGTAACTTGTGATACACCGAACAAAACATTTTGGGAGATTGTATACCTGTACTTCTTGGTTTGCCATGAGGTATTTTGCAGTTCATAATTACTTGGTAAACCTTTTGCCTAGAATTACCCTTTTATTTTGTTTATTTTTTTTTGTCATAAAATAAATCATTCATCATGGAAGAAGAATATCCATTTCCCCGTCGTTCGTGTATAATAGCACTTAAACCACCTTTACCACCGGAAGCCATTTCTGGTCGGCGAAGACAAAATCATTCTATTGAAACTACTACTATTAGTACCTCTGGTGCGACATCATCCTCACATATACTAGAGTCATCTCGTTGTTTCTACAAATCCTGGTTCATCGACTGTTGTCGACACAGAGTCCTCACAGCTACCTGTGGTCACAATCCATCCAATCAGTGAGAGCATACCTCTTGAACCGACGTTGTTCAACTAGAAGTTGATCTGGATCCCATCGTTCTTTTTCCAGAACATTTAGATCCCAAAGTCGAACAACCAGAATTTGTTCCTGTGTCATTTTCCCTACAATCAATTGTAGCCATTGAGTCTCCCATATCGCGCAGTCAACCACCTGAAATATACTTCGGGCCTGACGGTGAAATCCTTCCACCTGGTTTGATTTCGATTAAAGAAATACCACAAGATGAAACACCTTTGACTCCAACCCATTTTGGATCGAATCTTTATCTTTATGAGACCTTTCCTTAATCACCTCACACTGCTTTCTTTGATCTTGTTTCAATTTGAGTTCTAGTAGATCATGTAGGGTATACATTGGGTTGTATGACCATGGCTGATACAAAATCTTCAGTTGTACCATCTATTCTGTTTGCAACATAATTTGATCTTGCTACCCCATCTTTGTTCACCACATCACCATAGTCACATCTATATGGTGGCCCTTCCATCCCACCTGGTTACCAATCTTTATCTGGAACCTTCTCTGGTGCATCCTCAAACCCATGGAATTCACCAATTTCATCATCTGGTATTCTATCTGGTACATCTCTAATGATTATTGAATGGCTTGATCCTGTTAAGTCCCTATATTAATAGTATAGCCCCTTATTATGTTAGTGTAGCCCCCCTTATTGTTATTATTTTACCCCTGTAACCCCCATATTGTTATTATTGTGCCCTTAAATTATTATTGTTAGGTCGGCTAGGATTACATTGTGGTCCACTAGGATTACATTATGGCCCCATGGACTCCTATATATAGAAGGAGGTTTTGTTCATTTGTATCATCCAAGAATTGCTCATTCATGTAATGTATTGGAGGTTGCCCCCTCGAAGTGGCTTATTTCTAAGGCGTTGATATCTCATTTCTTCTATTTTTGGAGTTGGTTACACAACATTTGGTATCAGAGCTTGGGATTCTAGGGTTTCGCTGCTCCAAACAGGTCATCGTGGCATTTTCGCTATAACTTTTTTTCTACGAAGTTTCAGAAGCTGAAATTTTTAGGGTACGAAGCCAAAATCTTGAGGACGCTTGTATAAAAATTTCAGAGTTTGGTTCGCAATAATTTCGGAGATATGATCTGTGGAAGTCAGGTATTTTTTCAGGCTCCTAAACAGGTCATCGTGGCATTTGCGCTATAAAAAAATTTCTACGAAGGTTCAGAATATGAAATTTATATGGTGCGAAGCTGACATCCTGAGGAAATTCATAACAAAATTTCAGAGCTTGGTTCGCAATATTTTCGGAGATATCATCTATGGAAGTTAGGCCTTTTTTCAAGCTCCTAAACAGGTCATCGTGGAATTTTCGCTATAAAAATTTTTCTACGAAGGTTCAGAATCTGAAATTCGTATGGTGCGAAGATGAAATCCTGAGGAAATTCTTCAAAAAATTTCAGAGCTTGTTTCGCAATATTTTTGGAGATATGATCTGTGGAAGGTAGTGCTTTTTCAGGCTCCTTAATTTCATCTCAAAGAGGTGATCGTGGGAAAAGTTCAATAACTCTCTCTCTGGAGATTGGATTGGAGTGTCGTCAAAAGTGGTCACAAGTACACGGCCTGTAGTTTCTTGGCTATCAATTTCAGAGACAAAGAACAAAACAGTGACACGTGGCAAGTCGTACAAGTTCGCTCTACTGAACCAGTCCAGAATTAGGTCATTGTGGGAGATTGGACACAACTTTGTCTTGGAGAATCCAAATCAGGTCAGACCTGTGGCATTTGAAAGAAGCTTCAGAGGGCTACTACAGGGCTGAATTTCAGATATTGAATATTTTCAATTACAGAGATAATTCGATTTCAATATCGAGCTCCTAAAAGCAAGTAAAAGGTGTGTATTGTTTTTCCCGAATTGCATAAGTCTTGTTTGAAGAATCAAGTTGAATTGATTCCAAGGGAATATTGAAGAATTTTTGTCAGTAATGGGTTCTATTATGCCTCCAAAAAATAATTCCATACCCATTAAGCCCTCAGAAATCTATTCTATGACGCATGAAGAGGAAGAGTTGCAATATGAGATATCAAAATTACGGTACCAAGCGCAACAAGTTTCAATCTTATGAAGAGCAATTGAAGATGAAATAGATGGTTTAAAAGCAGAAATGGAGGCTAAGTTGGATGGTTTGAAGGATAAAATAATAGCAAATATGGATGATAAATTAGTGGAAGATCACATCGAGCATCAACAACAAGTTCTCCAACTCTCAAAGGATAACCCAACTTTGGTGCAAAATCTAATGAAACAACAAGAAGATCAACATCACATCGAAAGAAGTTATGAAGTGGTAATAGAAACAAGAACTCGACAAGTACGATCAATTTCAGAGTATCTCAGCAAGTGGAAGAAATTTCCTGTTGAAGATTTCACATGGGATGATGAGAATTTTATACAGAAGCATCAAGAAATAATCAAGCGTTGAGGACAACACTTGTTTGAAGGAGAGGGGCATGTTAAGTCCCTATATTAATAGTATAGCCCCTTATTATGTTAGTGTAGCCCCCTTTATTGTTATTATTGTACCCTTGTAACCCCCATTTTGTTATTATTGTGCCCTTAAATTATTATTGTTAGGTCGGCTAGGATTACATTGTGGCCCACTAGAATTACATTATGGCCCCATGGACTCCTATATATAGAAAGGAGGTTTTGTAAATTGTATCATCCAAGAATTGTTCATTCATGTAATGTATTGGAGGTTGCCCCCTCGAAGTGGCTTATTTCTAAGGCGTTGATATCTCATTTCTTCTATTTTTGGAGTTGGTTACACAACAGATCCTCTATATACATCTTCAGTGAAATATCAAGCTGGTCCATCTGGGTATATTCCATCTAGTACCATCTCAACTGGACTCCCGACATTCAGAGAACAATATATTCCATATTATTATACTCCTCATGCTGGGGGAACCTATGGTCACCCATTTTGACAGTAATCTATTGTTATATGGTCATCCTAATGTCAGAATGATTGTTTTTCAGTGGCAACATATTCTGCCTATTCAACCACAAACGGTTGTGAAATCATATCAACTGGTTCAACTTGTTGCACCCACATCTATTCCACTTGTCAATACATTTATATCCCTGTTACAGGCTCAAAGTGTTGTACCTCAACCATCTCAGGCAGGTCCTTCCACCTAATACCCTCAAGTATTGGGATCTCAAACTCCAACTCCTTCAGCTGGTTTACAACAACCACTTGTATCCGGAATTATTTATTCACAAGCTAGATTACCCTATTATGGGATGTCGCAGGCACAACAGGTTTTACCTATTCACAATCGAATCCAAACTATTCTATTTTGGGTTATAATATTGGTGGACATACACCTTGGCATCCACAAGTACAAATGCAACAACCCTCATTTCAATAAGTATCTTACCCAGGTTTTGGTCAACAAAATCCTCAAGAATTTTCTTATCAAAACAACCCCTATCCGGGTTACGAGCAAAAAATTTCTTATATTGGTGCTCAAAGGTCTGTTTCCCAAGAAATTCCATCATACCCTGGCTATGCTCAACCCAACTTAAATCGACAATTTCCCTTTGTTGCAACTTTAGAATTACCTGATTTAAACCGGCTTACAAATGATCCAATCAGCTATGCTCCTTGGTGGTCGATGATACCACATAAATTTCCCTTGGATATTCCTAAGTTCAATGGAAACCCTAGGGAAGACCCGTCGACGCATGTTATTATTTATCATTTTTGGTGTTCATCTAACTCCTTAAATGATGACTTCGTTCGACTACGTCTATTCCAGCGTACGCTCACTGGTTCGGCCGTGAAGTGGTACATTGAGTTACCATGAGCTTCATTTGATAATTTTACTTCTTTAGTTACTACCGTTCTGACCCCCTTCCAGTTACCCATACAATATTAAACTGGAACGAAACTCCCGAATAATTTTAAACAGACTAATGCTACTCACATTTTCAATCATATTCATGAGTGGCATCATCGTTGTAGAATGGTCAAGACATTTGTTCCTAATTAGATCCTTGCTGAGTGGTTTATTAAGTCCCTATTGCCATCTATATCTGAGGATGTGGCTAATGGTGGCATCACTGAAGAGCAAGGCATTGCTCATGCCCAGTACTTAGATTTTATTTTCACTCAGTCTGGCACACTCTATGAGAAAATTCCCAATGCACCACGATCTAATTTTACTGTTCCTCCTCCATCTAAGGAATCTCATGTCAGCGACGGTATGATTGTTACTGAAAGCACACATCACTCTACTGCATCTGATCTTGCGCCTTCTTCCAAAATTCATTTCATGTCATCTAACAAAGGCAAAAGTGACAAGCAACCCGGAAGTAAGAAAAAGGGGAAATCAAATAAAAAGCAAACTTCAACCCCGCAGGAACAATCATTTGATCAAAAAACTGGAAATTGGAAACCTCGTTACCCGTGCATAATCTATAATGAGGAGGAATTTATTAGAGACTGTCCTCACCACGATGAAGTATCAAAATTAATTAAGACCTCGCATGCATCCGTTGTGTTGACAAATCCATTTCTGAATCCAGACACAAATTTGGTTGCTATGAATCCAACTTCTAGTTCCCAAGTGCTTATATTATCTATTATGAAGCCAAAAAATGATGTTTTGGTGTCAACATGTAATAAATATTATGGTAGTCAGGCTACTGATCAACCTAATACCTTGACCACGAATCTATCCACGGACACTATTCTGCCAACTGTTATTCATGATAAAACAATAAAGCCACTGAAGGGAGTCGTCTATAAATCGACATTCAATCCTCGAGCCCAAGCTGCTAAAATTTATAATATATTTGAATATTTGGCTCAATCCCCTTTAGTTATGTCGATGCTTGAGGTAGTTCAAAAGTGTCCCTCCCAGAAGCAGGCTTTTTTGTCAGCAATTGGTGGAATCGATCCGACAGATTCCAATATTGTAGTCTTTAATCATACGGGCTATGTGCCACAATTAGCAGCTGAGTTGGCATTCTCCATCCAAGTAAATTTTCTCAATCACCTCGTTCATCGTACTATTATTGATGAGGGAGCATCTACCTGCATTATATCTCTAAACTATTGGAAGTCACTTAGCTCGCCGTGCCTATCTTAATCACCTATGACATTGAAAGCTTTTGACGGTCGTACATATAAGCCTTGTGGTATCATTAATAACCTGCATGTTGAAATAGGGGACAAAATAGAAAATGTTGAAGTTGAGGTCATTGACGGGCCTCTTGACTACAAAATTTCACTCAGAAGGCCATGGGTATATGCTATGACTACGATCATTTCTACATATTTTATAATGATCGCCTTTCCTCATAAAGGTGTTATCATAGTCATCAATCAACTCTCCTTCTTTGCCTCTAGTTCCCAGGTAACTGGAAGCGTTCCGTTATTTCACGCACCCCAACTAGCACTTCAAAACATTGGTTTAGGACTCTTAAAGTATTCTTCCCTAATGGGAACCTTTGCATTACCGCCGCCTGTGATGTCGGCAGAAATTGCAAACATGGAGACCTGCTACATCATATCTTCCACTCCCTCTCAATTAAGGAAGATTACGGGTGATTTTGAAGTTATTACGTTGGATGAATTCCTGCCTCCCAGCCTAATTGAGTTGGCATAGAAATCAATCTACATGGCTTGGGTGGCGAATATGAAATCATCGTCACTGATTGTTTGGGTTGATCATTCATTAGATTTTGGTACTCCATCTGATCCTTTTTCATCCACTTTCTTGAATGATGACAGCATTGTGGAATCAATGATTCCAGAAGGAGAACCATGGGAAGATCATCATCATCATTCCCATCTTCAGGATTACGAAGAAGATAATCTTATTGAACTATATCACCCATCGATCAAATAATTATTTTCGAATTATTTTTCCATTAATGCAATCGAATCCCAATGAAACTTATCAAATATTGAAGAAACCATTTCTATCAATATTTTGACCAAACCCGACATTGTAGAAAAAAATCATGTCGATGTGTCTTGTTCTCCATCAGAACTCGAAACTTATCGCTCTCTCTTTCATGAATTATGTGATATATTTGCTTGGTCTTACGAGGAAATACCAAGCATAAATACTAGTATCGTTGAAAAAACCATTAACATGTACCCTGATATCAAACTGGTATGTCAACGCCTTCATCCTGTTCATCCGAAGAAGGCGGCTGCCATTAAAGCAGAAGTTGAAAAACTTTTGCATGCTAGTTTCATTTACCCTGTTCCACTTAAATATTGGGTTTCCAACATTGTTCATGTCATGAAGAAACAAGGAACAATCAGAGTGTGCGTTGATTATCGGGATGTCAATCTTTCTTGTCCAAAAGACAACTATCCTACTCCCTTTATCGACCAGATTATTGACGATTGTGCTGGATGTGAAATTTTTTCATTCATGGATGGGTTTTCTGATTACAGTCAAATCAATATCCACCTAGTGGACCAATATAAGACAACATTCATCTGTACCTAGGGCACATTTTCTTATCCAAAACTCCCTTTTGGTTTAAATAATGTTGGAGAAACATTTCAAAGAGAAATGGATTATGATTTCAATGACATCAAGCACGTTGTTCAACCTTATCTAGACGATTTACCCACGCATTCATGAAATCAGACTGATCATCCAATGCATTTGAGAGCTATCGTTATACGCTTCCAAAACTAAAAAATATGCCTCAATCCACATAAATGTGTGTTTTGTGTTGGTTCTGGCCGTTTGCTAGGATTCGTCATCTCAAAAGAAGGAATTCGAATCGATCCACTGAAGTTCCAGTTAACTTCAAGGTTCAGTTACAGAAACTTCAAGGAAAGGTTAACTTCCTAAGGAGGTTCATACCCAACTACGCCAAAATGGCTAAAGGATTTACTTTTCTCTTGAAAAATGGGATTCTCTTCCATTGGGATAAGGTTGTGCAAGCTTCTTTTGATGTTGTCAAGGATACACTTGTCCAAGCGTCATTAATGTATCCCCCTAATTATCAGAGTGATTATTTATTATATATCGCCACGGCTGATAATACCATTGCTATGGTATTGGTCCAAGAAGAAGATGTGATAGAACATCTGATATATTATTTGATTCATAATCTCAATGATATGGAAGTGAAGTATTCATACGTCGAAAATATCGCCTTGGTGGTTGTTCAAGTTGTCCGAAGATTTCGCCATTATATCTTGTTCTGAAAGACCATTATCATTTCGGATTGCAACCCCATGACTTAAATTCTATCACATCAATTGCTGGAGGTAAAATATTCAAAATGGATTGTCATTTTACAGGAATTTGATTTAGAATTCATCAAAACCAAGTCAAAGAATTCTTTAGTTTTGGCTGATCTTCTCTGCGACCTTCCCTCTAATAGTACTACTACTACATCGAAACCATCAATTCCTAATGAGTCTTTGTTTCTGATCGGATCATTTGATCCTTGGCATGGGGATTTTATCATTTATCTCCAAACCCAGACTTTTCGGCCTAATACCTCTCACTCTTAACAATGACATATTCAATACCAAGCCAAATATTATCTGATCATCGGCGATACACTTTATCGTCATGGTTTCGATATGATGAGGAGGTCGAAAAGGTTATAAATGATTGTCACGCTGGGGCTTGTGGTGAACACCTGGTTGGATACGCTACCATGCATAAGATACTTCACGCCAGTTACTTTTGGCCAACCATATTTCGCGACTGCATCCTCGCGGTCAAAAGTTGTCATGTGTGCTAGATATTTGATCGTAAAATCTGCAAACTGCTAGCGCCGATGCATTCTATTATCAATGTGGGACCATTTTCAAAATGGGGCATTGACTTCATGACCTACAACCCTCATTTTTTGGGGGGCATGGTTATATTATTGTCGCAGTAGACTACTTTACCAAGTGGGCTGAAGAGATACCTACATTCAATAACATAGGCGAAACAACTGCATTATTCTTTTTCAATCATGTAATTTCACGATTTGGTGTTCCACAGGCTATAGTCACAAATCATGTTAAGAATTTCTGCAATCACAAGATGAATGAGTTGACTGCCAAATTAGGACTGTCCCACGATATTTATACTCCTTATTATCCAAAATCCAATGGACAAGTTGAGGATATTAACAATATTCTTAAACGAATGCTTCAAAGAATTATAGGAGTTCATAAACGAAATTGGAATTTGATCATGTCCTCGGCTTTGTGGGCATACCGAACCTCGGTGAGAAATTCAACCAGATTTACCCCCTTTCAATTAGTGTATGGTTTGGAAGCTATCTTTCCTATCCAATATGAAATACTGTCATTAAAACTCATCGTTGACTTGTTACCTGACACCTCTTTTGAAGAAGCGCGAATTTTTAACCTCATCCATCTTGATCAAAGGCGTCGTGAAGTTGCATTGGCCAATGAAGTGCATAAGAGACGTATAAAGGCACAATACGACAAGCATGTCCAACATCACATCTTCTTAGAGGGTGACCTGGTCTTACTTTATGATTAGGAAGTTGATGTAATAGGTACAGGAAAATTTGAGCCTTTCCTATATTGTCAAAATATTTCTTGCTAACGATGCCTACGATTTGGTAGATTATGATGGAATTCCATTGGAGCAGCCCCGAAATGGGTTGTATCTGAAATGATACTATGCTTAAACATGAGCGTAGTGAACTGTTGTATTAAATTGTATATATGTTGTTGATTTGCATTTACTATCTTAGTTTGTTTTTCTAGAGTTTTCTTGAAGTTAGTAATCCGCTTTACATTTCATTGCAGATGTCTAAATATTTGGAACCATTCGTTGGGTATGCTGATGGTGCTATTTGTAGTACGCAGAACCTACCCTCTGCAACATGGGCCATTTTCACTCTGAATGATGAGTTAGTGAGTTTTCAAGGGATTTTTATTGGTCAATCTAAAAACGAAATCACCGAGTATAGCGCTTTGATAAAACTTCTCTCTGATGCCATTTCATTTGGTATTAACCACATTATCATTAGGTTAGACTCACAACTTGTTTTACTGCAACTTGCTAGTGTTTATACTGTCAAAAATCCAACACTACATCATATATTCGTAAGAGTTCGACTTTTGGAAAGGCATTTTGATTTCATTCAATATCAACACTTTTCTAGAGACTTGAACACATTAACCGATTCCTTAGTTAATTATGTTATAAACAGACATTTGCAACACATTTAAAGACACATTTTCAATTCACATCACATAATTGAATAGGATTGCGCAATAAACATAGGAAAATACTGAAAACAAATAGATAGATAGTTATATGTTTTTACATAATTTGTGCCCAAGACACATTGGTCAGCTGACTTCAAAATGTCTGCAAAATGTCAAAAGTAAACTAATGATGCTCATGATAACAAGATACCGATCTATCTATCCTACACAATAACTGCATCCAATGGTTAGGAACGCTAATAGTATGGCGTTGCAGTCTCATGGGTAACTCTTCAATTAGGAAATCTTGAATCCTGAGATTAAATCCCTCTATGTGCTACTGTAGCTCAGCAAGAGTCTCTATCATATCCAAATCCTAAAGGACTGCTCTCCCGATAACCCTCTCTGCTAGCTCGTCTGCTCTCTACTCTTGTTGACCCAATTTTTGAACTCGACATACATTTGCATACATAAAATATTTAGTTTAGTCTTGGGAAACATAAAAATACAAAAACATGTATAAAACTTAGAAAAAAAATCAAAAAACATGGTAAAAAAATTCTTACCAATTGCACCCCATTGAGTGTCGTCTGGTAGAACCAAGTCTAGATATCCTCAGAAGTCTATGCCTGCATATGCATAATCATTGATGGCGACTATCTATCATATGAGCCAGGCGAATAATGCAGTCAAGAATAAGATGGTCGATTTACCAGCATGTCTACCCATCAATTCTATCCATCTCTTCATCCTTGGATCTCTACAGCCATATATACCCAGTGTAACTTGTTGGGGCTGCATCAATGGAATCTACTCTAAGGAAAAATAAATTAGGATCGATCCATAGTTGAAATTATTCTTCTTTCCTCCCTTTGCCTTGGTCAATTTTTCTTTCATCTGAAAGAGGACAGCTTTAGCCTAGTTAAATATTGTTGGTTCCAAGCACTCCAATTCATACTGCATGTATGATCTGTTTGCCACATGTAGTGTAGAGGCACCGGCAAGCTTTGAGATAGTGAATAGGATGGTCGTCAAAGTCAAATCACATACATCACGAATGTTTATTTTCCCATCCTTACTAGGTTAAATCCCTGGATTTCAATATTGAAATATGTAATATCTCACTGACTCTCCTCCAAGAGAAGATCCTAAAAGAGAAATGGGTGGACCTCTCCTCAATAATCCTATGAGAAAATAAATTTCCTCCACTAACATTGGGACCACTTTCTCCCCAATGTGAAAATCATGTATCGTCAGATCGCATGAACGAACAAGGAACTCCAATAGTTCCCTTTGTTTCCTCATACCCGACAATCTTAATTACTTTAGCAACCCGTAGTCTCTGAGCGCTCTTACCGTACCTGGATCATTTAGGGAAATCATGTTCTATTCTTCATGTTCTCTTTCCCTCCATGTAATCGTCACTTTGATCTGATGAATACCTGAAACATAATCATAAGACTCATTAGGATCGTTTTCATGCAAAAAACTAGGGAAAATTTGGGCACACGGCAAGAAACAAAAATCGAAATTGCACCCAACACACCCCAGGTCAAGGGACAGTGCATTTCATATGCACCTGGCCTTCAATTCCAGTGCACTGCAATGCACCTTTTGACATTCAAGGGTGCATTACCCTTTGAGCGAAGTATATTTACCTTAAGGGGCTCAAATTCCTAAAAAATTGCAATTAAATGAAACATAAATGCTACTAAAGGAAAGAGAAGTTTCATAGCTCTAACCTAGATTGAACGGTGAGGAAAATCATCCACAGAATCTGTCGCAATCAACTGTTGAAGTTCGATGGCAAAAACTGGTTCAGAGCTCGAAATTCCAAATGGTAACTTTCAAATGGTAAAAACTCTTTTAATTAGTCATTTGATTATTTCAAATCATATTTAATGTTGTCACTATGATTTTTATTCATTTTTTACTATGAAACAGGTATTTTTAATCCGTTTGATGGTGTTCTGAACAAGTTTTACAGGTGATACAACATATTAGTCGTGCACACCTATTTCAAGAATGATTTGACCACAAAGAATACTTTTATCCTTATTTTTAGAGTTTTGATAAAAATGAAAAATGACTTGAAGTGCACTTTTATCTCTTTTTCGAGCTTTGATAATGGCGAAAAAGGAACCCCTGGAGTCTTCTTTTAGCTCTTTTCAGACTCCGATAATGTGAAAATATTTTCGAGCACTTGTCTTTTCGAGCTCGTAAAAGTAAATGAAATGGCATCTACTCAGACATCTACTCAGTATAATTTTAACCCTTTTCCGGACTGAGATAGATTATTTACGAAAAAGGAAAACCTTAGTCGAACATGACTAGGAGGTTCTCTCAAGTATCATTTTACACTTTTTCGAACCTAAGTGAAAAATTTACGAAAAATGACTCATGTAGTTTTCTTTTTTCCTCTTTTTCAAAATCTCTAAATATGAAAAAGGACTGGGTTGTCACTATCGTTAGGCTTGTTAAAACATAAAATAGCGACGAGATTTTTTATCATGGAAAGAATCGAGTTTCATTTATCGCTCAACTCATTAAATTATTAAATAGTGATGCATTCGCCCGAAGGGTTGAATTATAGATTAAGCATATTTTATCCTCCTCAAGCTTGTTCAAAAATAAAGAGGTAATGGTCAACAAATGACCGAGGAAAATTTGGGAAAAAGCAAACAAAACACTTTATGGTAGCAGGTCTCTCTTGAACATGACACTTTCACTCCATCATCATGACTTCTGGGTTGGGTAATCTTCTTGACGGTTCATTCATACCTATGGTTCATCATACCTTCACTTCAGTTTTGGATGAATGTTGCCAACTCATCTCAGTGTCGCAAATATTTTCAAAAGAAGTCATCCAGTGAATACTCATCCTTCTGCACTACTCATAAACCTTAATTTTCATGATAGTCATCCCTAAACATTGCTATTTAAAGTCACATTTTGTCTCTGAAATCAGTAACTCGCGTTTCATGATAAAGTGGCTTCTTGTCGACATCAACTCATCATCCAGGAAGTTTACTTAGAAACATGATCTTCTAGTACCATGAGGCTTGTTACATAATTGAAAAGTTCCTCGATTTTGGACCTTTGACCAAAATATTTTGTTTGGATTTTGACATCAAATCATCTATTCACGCCTTTCAAACTGTATTGCAGTACCTTGAGAGCCATTAACATATATGGTGGTTCTCTCGCGTTTGTTAACAACTCACATAATTGGTTGGTAATCAAACTATTTCTTCCCATGTTCGACTACAAATCATATATTCACGTGGCTAGACTTGTACCTGAACGATCGAGTGAGTGAGATAAGAAGACCCCGAATCTAGTTTCATCCACCTCGGCTGCGATTTCAGGATTTTGGTACACTTTACATATAGATCGTCATCCAAACATGGGCCTATATCTGTAGGCATGTCTATATTGGGAAACATTCCAATGTAGACGACTTTCTGAACTATGTACATGTATTAGATAGTTTATATGCTAAGCATGGGAATGCCTCCCTCAGCAATTCGTGATCAAGATGAAAATATCATGATGTAATGTATTGTAAGATTGATGCAGGTCACCGTCCACTTCAGTTCCAACTCATCACATCGTAAAGCATCTCATCCAAATACTATTATTATTTTGACTTCATGCTTTAGGGGGTAGCTGTTATAGGTCAATTTGGACATCATCCCCCATGACCTGGTCAAACTGGACATCATCCCCAGGACCAATGAAATAGGGTCTATCATCCCCTTATATTCTAGTTATTATATGCCCTAAGAGAAGAAAATTTCATTCATGACTTCTATTGTGAGATTTCCAAGGTTTGAAGTATATTTTATATCATTTATTGACTCACCAACACAGTCTCTAATGGGACTAATTGTGTTGAAGTGCCAAATCCTCCATTCAAGGGTGCAATGCAGTGCACTTCCTGACACTCAAGAGTGCGTTGGTCACCTGGGAGTGGAATTCTCATTTTTTAGGAATATCCACATGGCCAATGCCTTCTATAAGAGTCCATATGTGTCAAACTTTGAATCCAAGTGTCCATATAAAACCTCTAAAATTGTGAACATGTCTTTCCTATTATTAGAAAGTCATTCATTGAGAAACTACCATCAATTTCCCTATAAATTGAGCACTCATCCTAGTGCTAGAAAAGGAATAAATTTGGTAAATTTATGTTATTGGATTCTCATGTGATAAGAGAGTGAAAGAACTGATATGCTGCTAGTATGATGTTGGATGTGATGAGGCTAGAATGAAGCTGGAGCAGGCTGACAACAAATTGGTCCATTGGTTGTAACCTTCCCCTTCTACTCTTTAATAAATATTGTTGTTCATTTTCCCATACATATGTCTCCATTTCTTATGCAATGTATTCTTGAATGATGTATGTATTTCATTTCTAAAATATTTCATTTGAGTAAGATAAGTAGATATCTGTATATTGCCTGTTGTTTGTTGTCCTCTGTTTGTGTTTGCAGGAATCTATCTAGAGATTTGGGTTGGATTGAGAGCGATGGCAACAACGACATAAGGAGAAGGAGAAGCGTTTGAATCACAATTAGGCTCCTTTACCATTATGTATATCTGCTTGTTTTAGAGAAAGTGATAGTGATTCTTTCCTCTATTGTTCTAAGTGACTAGCACCACACTTAGGGAATTTGGTTTATCCCTAGATCACAATTCCACATAACATATGGGTATGCCTCCGTCAACAATGATATCATGATGAAAAATGTATTGTAACATATGATGATATTGACCAGTTGTTCTTGATCCAAACTTGTCACAAGGTAAAGAACTTAAGTCATCATCTACTGCTTATGACTTTGTACTTTAGGGGGGGGATTTTTTATAGGCCATTTTGTCACATCTGGTCAATAGGCCTACGAACCGGATCAATAAATATTCATGAACATTTTTTAATCATCCCTTCACAAAGCCCTAAGCATGACCTCTCCAAAAAAATTGAGTTTTTAGGAAAAAATGCTCAAAAACATTGTTTTTAACCCTAGCGCACCTTGCCTCCTTGGACACTTGTGTGCAATGCTTGTTGCATACTTTTCCACTTGCATTGGTGAGCACATGTTTCTCCCTTCTGTAAGCATGCTGATTCTAGAAATTCGGGAAAATAAAAATAATTTCGAAACTTCCTCTTCCAGAACCTTCCAAGGTGGTTTTAAGTATTTACCACAGATAGAGAGCTTCAATTCCTATCTAATCCTATCCTGGAGACCTCCTCCCTTATCCCTTGAGCTCATCCTCCCATAATATGTGGATCCCAAGCCTAAGATGGTAAATCCTAAACTACCAGACTCTTCCTATAAATTTACTACCTTCCATAGCATCAAGGTTGGATTTTGGAGATTGATAGTTCCCTTATGATGTTGCCTTGAACATAGAGGAGTCAACATATTCATGCATTAGGGTTGATCTCGAGGTTTTATTTGTGAAAAGGAAGGAAAAGTCAACTTGGGAATACATCTACAAATTCAATTCATATTTATGGTTGTAAAGTCTCTCTTATACTTGTCAATACAAAGAGTATTTGATTATGCTATGTGGATGTTGTGGATCCTTTTCTTTTTTTACTCATGTGTACATGTTCTAATTATAACACTTGGAGCTAAAACTGGAGCTTATAAGAGAGGAGGAAAGAAAGGCTTGCTACATATTCCAAGTAGGATTCTTTCCCATACTCTAATATCTCTTAGGAAAAATTTATGTTTTTTGTCTTTTTTTTATTCTATATCAGACCACTAGATCAAGGGAATTCACATTTGTATGAAAACGTGAAAATAATGCATAACACCTACGACCCTCAGCTGGTGGAGGGTCGATTCCCAGGTGTGTCATACCATTTCCCTTGCTCATATATTGGAGGATATCATGCGTCTAGAATTTGATTATTTTTATTTCTCATGCATTCATGTTCTCAAGGAACGAAACGAGACTGCTGACAGGATTTCTAAGGAAATCATGCACATGGATTAGGGGCTTTGGCAGGTGACTGAAGTGTTATGGGAAGAAAACTTTTAGTTTTTCCTTCATCCTTGATGAACATATAAATGATGCACAAGACAAACCTTTGGATTTGAGTCCTTTTATATTGCATGTATATTTTCTGTTTTTTGGCATTGCTACATATTATATTAGAATAAAATATATTAGATTGGAACTTTATTTATTCTTTATATTTAATGAATGGTGCTTAACTGCATAATGTCAATATCACTTTGATGGGTTGTTTATATAACAATTTTCACCGAAGTTTTGCGAACAAGATTGTAAAAACTATATATGTTTTTGTTTTCAGACACTCAGGCCACAAATAGGATTTCAACATATCCTAATGAATGCACTACAGTTGTATATGCAAAATGTATTTTTTTCCTTGAAATATGATTGAAAATATGGGTTTCTTCCTGGAAAAAAAGTATGGTGATCATTGAATTTAATCAATATTTTAGAAATATTGATCATAATTTTTATTTATAATATTAAGTATAATTTTAATCAATACTATATGAGGGTTTATTGTAGTGTTTGTTGAAAACTACAACAAGAAATTCTCAATTTGATTTTGCCTTGATTAAACTGAGAAAATCGAATTTCCACATCAGTAGACAACTTCGATGCAGTTAACTTGTGTGACATGGCTTGTCTCACCCAATTGACTCAATAAATTCGAGCTGGAGGAGTTAGAGTTAAATTAAGCATGTGCGATTGCTAATTTTTAGCAATCAACGTCAGTTATCTAAGGTTGTTTTCAGTTAAACTAGTTCCAACTATTGAAGGAACTAGTGGAGGGTCAGTTGTGCAGTGGGACTTCAGTCAAGCTCAATGATCATCCAATTAAATGATCAATCAACCCAAAATATCTAGTGCATGCAGAGAATTTGAGTTCACCAAGCTTGATGGATATTCCAAAGCAGTGTAACATCAATTGTAGAATAGTCTTGAGTGTGCAAGTTTTGCATGCAATCAGATGATCAACCTAAGGAGTTGCGCAATAAATGCTGGAGAAATTCCTAAATAATAGGGGCCTAGTTTCTCAAGGAAAAATGCAAGTAAATAGGATTTCAAGCAGAGACATAAATTGACTAAGTTTGGGTTAGAGCTTCTAAGTGATTAGAGAGATAGGTTATTCACTTGTAGGTTGTGCTCATTGTAATACATCTATATTCATCATATTAATGCAAGCAGGCATTAGGGTTTTTAGTAGATTTATTTCCTCGGGAAAGAGACTATTTTCATGTGTGTAAGTTTCTTATTACATGTATTAATATCCGGAGAGAAGTAGAGTAGGTTTGTGTCTTGTGATTTTTATTAAAAAATCACGAGAAGTTGAAAATCTACATCTCAATTTCTACATTATATTAGGGCGGGATTCACATTAGAGCATAAATTTCTAAGTTTTTTCTCAAACGTTTCAAATTTAGAGTTTAGCGTAGCAGGATATCCTCAAAGCTAAGAATATGGCCTTCAATGTAATATGGATAGTCTTATGCCTTGGAAGGAACCTCTAATTTTGTTGCATGGAAGGATCGCATGGAAGCGATATTGGATGACAATAAATTGCTAGAATACATCAAGGCAGATGTTGCAAAACCACCAAAATATGATGCCCAAAACCTTTCTCAGTGGAAGAAATATGTATCCAAGGTAAGGATAATAATATTGGAGGGAGTATGAGATCACATTGTCTCAAATATCCATGGAAAAGAAACTTTGTTCGCAATGTTGAAAGAACTAACAGAACTATTCAAGAATAATAGTGACCATAGGAAGCTGGCGCTCAAGGATAAACTTCAAAGTATAAAGATGCAAAAGAATGATACTATTTCGTAGTATCTGAGCAAGTTCATAGAATTTCATGATGAAATTGGCGGGGTTGATGTAAATGTTCTTAAAGAAGACTTGGTAAGCCTAGTCCTTTTGGAACTTCCCAAGATTTGGCATAGCTATCAAGATTCGGTGAACGGGAGGGAAAAACTACTGAATTGGGAGAAATTATGATCTGATTTGGTACAAGAGGAAATAAGGTGGAATACAAAATACATGACTAAATCAAAGGGTGAGGATGAGGAAAACTTTTCATTGGATGGAAAGGAAAATAAGGGAAATGGAAGAAATATAAATCCAAATCAAAATCCAGATAGGGGGGAAAGAAGAAAGATTTGTTGAAAATTAAATGCTTTCATTGTAATGAATTTGGGCACTATGCCACAAAATGTCCACACAAAAATGCAAGTAATAAGACCTCAGAAGGAGTAGTAGGTGAAGCCTTGGCTTCAAAATTCGAGCTTGACTTTACCCTTATTTCATGCATGTTCATCGCAATGATGGGGAGTGTGTGGTACTTGGGCTCAAGTGCATCGTTCTACATGACAGGGTGTAGATATTTTTTCAGTGACCTAGAAGAAAAATATTTACAGATGCACATGGAGATGGGGGATGAGGAAAGGTATAATGCAACTGGACAATTATTTTTGTGGCCAACATCTTAGTGACCCATTTTTTCTGTTCTTCTAAAGATAATATTTGTTCCAAAAAGTATTTAAGACTATCATGATCTATTTTTACCTTGAAGTGTCTTCCCATTAGGTAAGGTCGTCATTTCTTTAGTGCATGTATTATTTACAACATTTCCTTCTCATAAATAGGTTTGTGTAAATACTTTCCTTTGATTAGACAACTTTCAAAAGAAATGGATCTTCCTTATTGCATTAAAACAACACTGATTCGATTTCTCGAGGCATCACATTCCACATTAATAAATGTTTTTATGAAGTCTGGTGTAACTAATACTAGTGCTTGGCACATTGCCTCTTTAAGATCTTTAAAGGCATTAGTTGCTTCTGGAGTCCAATAAAATGCATCTTTATTCAGTAATGTTGTTAGAGGTGTTTATATTCTCCCATAATTCTTAACAAACTTGCGATAATACCCTGTCAACCCAAGAAATCCTCCAAGATGCTTTATGGCTGTGGGGATTTTCCATTCCTTAATGATCTTAATTTTTTTACGGTCTAACTCAACACCCTCATGAGATACAATATGACCTAGATATTCCACCTCCTATACTCCAAAGAAACATTTGGAGGTTTTTTCATATAATTATTTATCCTTCAATAGTTTGAGCACCCTGTCAACATGTTGAACATGATCCTTCCAAGACTTGTTGTAGATTAGTATATCATCAAAAAATACTAAAACAAATTTTCTAAGGAAGGGTTTGAAAATGGAATTCATCAAACCTTTAAATGTAGAAGGTGCATTGGTAATGACAAAAGGCATGACCAAAAATTCCTAATGAACCTCATGAGTTCTAAATGTTGTTTTCAGAATGTCTTCAGTTTTCATTCCAACTTGATGATATCCTGAACGAAGATCCAACTTGGTGAAGTAAATTTCTCCATGTAATTCATCCAAAAATTCATCAAAGACGAGAATGGGAATTTTATCTTTAACATTGAGCTTGTTGAGCTCCCTATAATCCGAACACATGCACCATCATCCATCCTTCTTATACACCAATACTACTGGAGCAGAGAGAGCACTTTGACTTGGTTGAATTATACCAGCCTCTAGCATTTCTACAATGGTACGTTTAATTCTTTTAGGCATAGAGATATATGTAAGGCTTGATTTTTGGAGGAACACTTCCTGGAATCAAATGAATAACATGATCATGATCATGAATAGGTGGGAGGCCATTGGGAGTTTGAATCTCTAGTGAGAATAATTGTGCAATTATGCCTCCATTTTATTTCTTTAGAAGCTTTGTCATGCCATTAGAGTTGATTATCTTTCTTGTTTTCCTTGAGATACCCCTTAATTCAACTTCCTTTCCTTCCCAAAAAAAATTCAAGACAATTTCTTGAAAATTAAAAGTTATCGTACCCAAAGATTGTAATGGCATTCGACTCCTAGTACAACATCAACCAAACCCATTGGAATGGAAAGAATTGGACTATTAAATACATATTGACCCATGGTTAGCTTGATATTATGGCACTTTCCAGAGAAATTTATAGTTCCTCCATTTGCATCCATCACTTGACACTCTGGTGATGGATATAGGAAGCAATTCAATTCCTTGGTTATCTTACAATGAATAAAATTATGGGTACTACTTGAATCAATCAACACTATTACCTTTTTCTTCTTGATATGTCCTTTTATCTTGAGAGTTTAAGGAGTGGTAATTCTTTCCAATGCATTACAAGATATGGTCAGATTCATTTCTTCTTTCTCTAGGGTTGGTTCCTGGTGTATATCCTCTTCTTTTGGAATTTATTTTTCCTTTCCTTCCTCCTCTTCATAATATATGTAAAATAATTTATTCTTAGCACACTTATGAACTTTAATGTATTTTCTATCAATTTGTCATGTATATGTTTTATTGAGGCATGCATTGCCTAGCTTGAGAGATCATTTCTTGAAGATCTTGTATACATTGTTGTTTCTATAATCTAATGTAATGGTTATGTGGATCTTCCAGCATTCTTGGTATTAATGTATTCACTGCTATTTCCAGCTCATGTTTATGTATTGTTGATCTCCACATTGGTAATATCTTGAGATATTCCTAATAGTTTAGTTGTTCCAGATTTTGAATATTACAGGAAATAAGGAGTCTACACGAAGTTGGGATCTTGAAGATAATTAACATTTCTTTATGTTCCTACTTTTCCTTATGGTATTTCTGACCTCTTGTGAGAGGTGGTTCCGCTGCATTCAAGGAGAGGGATTTTCCACAAGCTCATACTCTGTCATTGCTAATTCTTTTCTACAAAGTGATATTCTACATTTGAAGAGACAATCGTTGAAGGAGATTTCTCTTCATTCTCCCCCAACACTTCTAATTTTCCTTGAACCTCCTTTGGGGTTTCATCCAAAGGAGTAAGTTTCATCTTGTTCTGGATCTTGAAGAAACTCATAAGATTTTTTGTTGTAGGAAGGATTTAGAGCTTGTTTGGAAGTTTTCTTTGGATTTTCAACCTTGTTTTGTTGATTCTTCCTTCGCTTTTGTACAGGTTGAAAATTTCCCTCATTAGATATGGGGGTTTGGGTATGCCCTTATTTAGGTAAATGAGCTTGGGCCTGCACCCTTTTTTTGTTGAGGGATATTTTTGGCAAAGTCCCCATGAGAATGAAAAATGATGCATTTGAAGTGAATTTTCTCATAGTCTAGTTCTTGAATATGGCTCCATTCCCATAAATTTATGTTTAGGGTGTAAACCTTCATTGAGATTTACTTTGACACAAATGCGAGCACAAGAAAATTGACCTCCTTTTTTTTTTTTCTTTGTCCAAATAGCGACCCAACTTATTTCCAATATCTTTTATTGCATCACGCCCCTAGAGATGGAGAGGAAGGTGATACAGCCAAACCCACATCAACACAGAAGTAATTTTAGAATTTGAGTTGAAATCCAGATTCCATGGGCTGATAAAGAGGCCTCTGGACCCCATAAAATACAACCCTAATTTGAAAATCAGATCTCTATCCATTTTATTGACAAATAAGAAAACATTGAAACCACAACCTATTGCAAAGAAAATTACCTGACCTCGAAGCTTGGGGGTCAATTGTTCTGATTTCCAGGATTCAACATCTTTTGGATTCAACCATAAGCCCATAAAATTTCCAACCAATGCCTTTGCTGAGAGGTCTAAGGCTCTCTTGCATGGATCTGATCTATAGGAATTAAATCTTTCAAGTTGCAAACATTCTTTTAGTTTTGTATTCACGAGGAGGTTTATATCACACTTGAAAGATCAAGAGTTAAGATGGATTATATATATAAAGCTCATGCTCTATGAGATGTAAATTAGTTTAGTTGTGTGTGGTTTAGTTTTTATTAGGTTTTATGGCCATATATTATGGGAGGGGTTAAGAGTGGACATCCAAGATTGACTAAGTCTATCATATTATGGGAGGGGTTAAGAGTGGACATCCTTTTTTTGTTGAGGGAGATTTTTGGCAAAGTCCCCATGAGAATGAAAAATGATGCATTTGAAGTGAATTTCTCATAGTCTAATTCCTGAATATGGTTCCATTCTCATAAATTTATTTTTAGGGTGTAAACCTTCATTGAGATTTACTTTGACACAAATGCGAGCACAAGAAAATTGACCTCCTTTTTTTCTTCTTTGTCCAAATAGCGACCCAACTTATTTCCAATATATTTTATTGCATCAGCTCCCCAGAGATGGAGAGGGAGGTGAGACAGCCAAACCCACATTAACACATAAGTAATTTTAGAATTTGGGTTGAAATCCAAATTCCATGGGGTGATAAAGAGGCCTTTGGACCCCATAAAATACAACCCTAATTTGAAAATCAGATCTCTTTCCATTTTATTGACAAATAAAAAAAACATTGAAACCACTACCTATTGAAAAGCAAGTTACCTGACCTTGAAGCTTGGGGGTCCATTGTTCTAATATCCAGGATTCAACAGCTTTTGGATTCAACCATAAGCCCATAAAATTTCCAACTAATGCCTTTTCTGAGAGGTCTAAGGCTCTCTTGCATGGATTTGATCTAGAGAAATTAAATCTTTCAAGTTGCAAACATTCTTCAAGTTTTATATTCACGAGGAGGTTTATGTCACACTTGAAAGATCGAGAGTTAAGATGGATTATATATATAAACCTCATGATCTATGAGATGTAAATTAATTTAGTTGTGTGTGGTTTATTTTTTATTAGGTTTTATGGCCAAATATTATGGGAGGGGTTAAGAGTGGACATCCAAGCTTGACTGAGTCTATCATATTATGGGAGGGGTTAAGAGTGGACATCCTTTTTTTGTTGAGGGAGATTTTTGGCAAAGTCCCCATGAGAATGAAAAATGATGCATTTGAAGTGAATTTTCCCATAGTCTAATTCTTGAATATGGCTCCATTCCCATAAATTTATTTTTAGGGTGTAAACATTTATTGAGATTTAATTTGACACAAATGCGAGCACAAGAAAATTGACCTCCTTTTTTTTTTCTTTGTCCAAATAGCGACCCAACTTATTTCCAATATCTTTTATTGCATCATCCCCCCAGAGATGGAGAGGGAGGTGAGACAGCCAAACCCACATCGATACAGAAGTAATTTTAGAATTTGGGTTGAAATGCAGATTCCATGGGGTGATGAAGAGGCCTCTGGACCCCATAAAATACAACCCTATTATGAAAATCAAATCTCTTTCCATTTTATTGACAAATAAAAAAACATTGAAATCACTACCTATTGCAAAGAAAGTTACCTGACCTTGAAGCTTGGGGGTCCATTGTTCTGATATCCAGGTTTCAACAACTTTTGGATTCAACCATAAGCCCATAAAATTTCCAACCAATGCCTTTTCTAAGAGGTCTAAGGCTCTATTGCATGGATCTGATCTAGAGGAATTAAATCTTTCAAGTTGCAAACATTCTTCAAGTTTTGTATTCACAAGGAGGTTTATATCACACTTGAAAGATCGAGAGTTAAGATGGATTATATATATAAAGCTCATAATCTATGAGATGTAAATTAGTTTAGTTGTGTGTGGTTTATTTTTTATTAGGTTTTATGGCCAAATATTATGGGAGGGGTTAAGAGTGGACATCCTTTTTTTGTTGAGGGAGATTTTTGGCAAAGTCCCCATGAGAATGAAAAATGATGCATTTGAAGTGAATTTTCTCATAGTCTAATTCCTGAATATGGCTCCATTCCCATAAATTTATGTTTAGGGTGTAAACCTTCATTGAGATTTACTTTGACACAAATGCGAGCACATGAAAATTGACCTCCTTTTTTTCTGCTTTGTCCAAATAGTGACCCAACTTATTTCCAATATCTTTTATTGCATCAGCCCCCCAAAGATGGAGAGGGAGGTGAGACAGCCAAACCCACATCGACATAGAAGTAATTTTAGAATTTGGTTTGAAATCCAGATTCCATGGGGTGATAAAGAGGCCCCTGGACCCCATAAAATACAACCCTAATTTGAAAATCATATCTCTTTGCATTTTATTGACAAATAAAAAAACATTGAAACCACTACCTATTGCAAAGAAAGTTACCTGACCTTGAAGCTTGGGGGTCCATTATTCTGATATCTAGGATTCAACAACGTTTGGATTCAACCATAAGCCCATAAAATTTCCAACCAATGCCTTTTCTAAGAGGTCTAAGGCTCTCTTGCATGTATCTGATCTAGAGGATATAAATCTTTCAAGTTGCAAACATTCTTCAAGTTTTGTATTCATGAGGAGGTTTATATCACACTTGAAAGATCGAGAGTTAAGATGAATTATATATATAAAGCTCATGATCTATGAGATGTAAATTAGTTTAGTTGTGTGTGGTTTAGCCTTTATTAGGTTTTATGGCCAAATATTATGGGAGGGGTTAAGAG
>JAXQQM020073410.1:0-22049 GCA_034641835.2 Pinus albicaulis
CCCTCGGTGTACATCTCTGTTAACCAATATTGGGCACTATTTCATTATCTCAAAAAAATATGTATTTACATGTATTTGGGTGTGAATCTGAACATAATGTCTCAATGGCTCCAGGAATAGTAAACCACTAATGGGCTCTTTTGCATAAAAGGTAAAATTCTTTGATTTATACTTGAACAATTTTATTTCTAACTATCCAATTCCCACACCTACAATCCATTCATTTAACATACCGGCCATGTGGAGCAAAAAAAATTTTTACGTCGGAAATATTTTCATTAATTCGGGTGAAAATTTTTGGACACTTTAAATTCCCGGCGACCCCCAAGAAATAAAAAAGAATGATGTCGGAGTTAAGAGCCGTTGGATGCGATTCAGTTGAAAGCTGCATAAAAGTGTTAACTTCCAAGCCAACCGTGGTAGCACTATGACAAGGTTTAAACACCACCAAGTTATATGAATGTGCACTGGATTGTGGTTATTTTGTCGAACCGTGGTGGAGTTCCCATACGGTTAACATTTAAATTCCCGTGGAAATATCTAACTCCAACCTCGCATACACCATGGTTGGAATGTGGTAAGATGTGATAGTTCCGTCGGTTTGAACTAGTGGTAAACTGTGGTATTCACGTTATTTTTTACCGTGGTTTGGGTCCGGGGTTAACCCTGCACCCTTGGCTACCCAACTACATTCTCGTGGCATGGGGTGGACCGAGGGCTAGGGGTTAACCCCGACCCAGACCCCCAATGTGGAACACACTAAAGCTTAAATAGGGGTCGTGCACCATACATAACAAGGAACAATGACAACAGAGTGGTAGAGAACTGTGTCTTCGGTTGGTAGGTCTGTGGTTCAAACATCTTGGAGGCCCTGCCTAGCCATACCAAATTTTAATATACCAACAGAGGCCACGTGCAACCAAAAATTGGCCCACGTGGCTCTCCTCCATTGGCTGATCCTTAACTAATCAAAACCCACCAAAACTTGACCAACCTGAATGTGACACTTTTAAAACAACCAATGGCCCAAAAATTTACTGTCACTTTTCCCAGTCATATGCCTAGTCAGCGTACAGACTGCTGACTGGGCATACATGCAACTCAATTTTTAAAATTTTAGCTGTTTGAGAAAATAGAAAGAACACAATATCGAGAGCATATGATATCAATTTTAAGTGAAAGGAGTTGTGTTGGATTCAGGGCGACGAGATCTTCGTTTTGGCACTAGTTTCGAGCACTTTCGAACACTTTGAATTTTGTTCATTTTACTGATCCACTAGATCATTCCTCCCAATTGGAAGCATTTGAACCTCTAAAATCTCATTCTCAATCAACAAAAAAATGAGGGTACAGTTCCCTCACCCTTCCATTCTCAACCCATTTAGTTTTCCTTGGATTTGTCGCTTTGAGCCTCTCATGAAGGTACTTCACTTTCCCTTTTTTTGAAGTCCTTGTTTTCCTATCAAGGATGATATCTCGCTGCAATTTTTCAATACTTTTAGAAAAGAAAACTTCCCTTGAAGGCATTTTAAAATTCCCTCCTCGATCTTCAATCAAAGGAGACTTATTCAATTTCAAGTTCACTCCACCTTGAAAAAATTCGTCACAATGATTCTTAGCATGTCTAGCCTTGCACTTGGCTTGATTCCTTACCAAATGTGATCACCATCGCCATGCACCATCCTTATTCAAATCTATAACATTATGAAACCCACAAGAATATGTCTTATAACCGATGTCCTATTATTAAAATAGCTTTTGCATTTTCTTTTTGACACCTGTATTCTCTAACACTGGCATCTTGTTCATACCAATGTTCAACAATGATGCATCCTGCTGCAATTGCACTTCATGTTGTTTTCCTCTTTTAGGAGGCAACATGTAGGCTCCTTAAACATATTATCACATGGATTAGAAAACTCAATCAAATCATATTTCAAACTTGATTCATATCCTTGATAGGCTTTAGATTCCTCAACATCTTTGCGCTTGAACATTAACAATGAAAAATTATGACTAACATTAACAAGCCTCTTCATTTGTCCAACATTCACAAGCAATAAACTCAATTTCTTGCTATGTGCTCTAACAATGTACTCGATTCTATTTAAAAAAAAATGATATTTATTCTCATGGCAATGAAAAATGGCTCTCTTATCATACAGATATGGGCTTCCAAAAACAATACCACATTTGTCAAGCAAAACTACATCAAGTTCTACCTCATCAAGGAAGTTTGCAGTGATAGCAAATGTAAGTATGCATTTCCTTATCACTTGAAATTTTTCATTCTCACACACCAAACCTAAAGGATAAGGTTTAGGATGAGGAATGGTTTCTAAATTAAATTTCTTGACAATGTCTTATGAAATGAGGTTTTCTTGTGATCCGCTATCAAACAATGTATCTATCTTGGTATGTTTTGAAATAAATCCAATGTGAAAATAATCTGTTCTTGTTTTTTCATATTGAGTTTCATTGAGACTATTTGAAGAACTAGTACTTGCAATGGAGTCCTTACCTTTCAATCACATGGCTGTGAACTTCGTTTCATCCCTGGAATATGATCCTAAATCTTGTTATATAGTTGCAACAACTTTTTCCTTATCCTTGTTTTTAAAATTTTTGGGTCTCATCTTAGGATAAAGTTTCCAACAATCGTATTCATCATGGCCTTATTTGGAACAATATTTACATGTGAGTTTTTCTCTCTCCCTCTTGATGAAAGCATTCTTCTTCCCTTTTCCTTTGAAATTCCCATTTCCTTTGTCTCTAGACTAAAATGATTTCTCACTTGTTTCTTCAGAAACATTCTTCCCTCTTGCTTCTAGATGTGTTTCTTGCATACAAACTTAATCTAAATTTGTAGGGTTAAACATGAGAATTGTGTGTCTCAAGTACTATGTAAACCTCCAATGTATTTGAGTAATTAAGCGTCTTGAGAGGATAAATCTACACCCAAAATCAATGCTCTCATTATAAAATCTTAGGTATAAGTTTGCACACTTTGACCCTTTAATTGCCTAAAGTTTTTCCAATTCATTATAGATTTCTACATGTATGCTAAAGGATAAAACTGTCTTCTTAATGCAGCCACAAAATCATTCCAAGAAGTTATGATCTTACCTCTTTTATTGATGTCCTCTTGTGTTTTGGCTTCCCACCAAATGAGTGTTGCACTTTCCAACCTTAATGAAGCAAGATGAATCTTGGTCTCATCATCTTTGATCCTTTGTATCCTACAATACACTTCAAGATGACGAACCCAATTATCTAATTTCTTAGCATTTAGCTCTTAATTATACATAGGCAATTCAAAATTTATGCCAAGTTTAAAAAATGGAGTTTTACCATGTTCCTTTGGAGAATGTGGAGGTGTTTGTCAAGGGGTTGATGTAGAATACGATGGTGGTGAAGATGAAGGTGAGGAGAAAGGTGGATTTAGAGGTTGTTTATGACCATTACCTCCATTACCTTTTGGAGGCATGTCTCCATTTCCTCCATTTCCCTTTGGAGGATGTGAGCTCTCACCTTGCAACCTTGAATTACTCTCCTCATAGATAACTTTCACCATCTCACTCATGTAATGTTTAAACACCGCAAATTTATATGACTGTGCAATATACCATGGTTACGTTGTCGAACCGTGGTGGAGTTCATGTCAGGTTAACATTTGAATTCCCGCACCAATATCTAACTCCAACCCCACATACACCATTGTTGGATTGTGGTAAGTTGCGATGGTTCTATAAGTTTGAAATGGTGGTAAATTGTGGTGTTTGTGTTAGTTTGTGACATGGTTTAGGGCTGAGGTTAACCCCACACCCTTGGATACCCTGATGCGACCTCGTGGCATGGGGTGGACCGGGGGCCAGGGATTAACCCTGTCCTCGACCCCCAATGTGAAACAGACTAAATATTAAATAGGGGTCTCACACCATACATAACAAGGAACAATGGTAGTGGAGTGTTAGAGAACTCTGTTTTTGGTTGGTAGGTCCGCGGTTCGAACCTCCCGAAGGCCCTGTCTGGCCATACCAAATTTTAATATACCAATAGGAGGCCACGTGGCAGCCAACAATTGGCCCACATGGCTCTCCCCCATTACTCGATCCTTAACCAATCAACACCCACCACAACTCGACCAACCTGAAAGTGAGACTTGTTAAACAACCAATGGCCCAAAAATTCACTGCCACTTTTCCCATTCGTATGCCTAGTCAGTGTACGAATTGCTGACTGGGCGTACCTAGAACTCAATTTTTAAAATTTTAGCTATTTGAGAAAATGGTCAGAACACGATATCAGGAGAATACAATATCAGTTTTGAGTGAAACGAGTTGTGTTGGATTCATGGTGATGATATATTCATTTTGGCACTAGTTTTTAGCACTTTCAAACCCTTTGAATTTTGAGCATTTTACTAATCCACTAAATCACCATGGGACAAGTGAACCAGATCAATGCTCAAGTATAGAACCTATATGCACTTGAGGTAGAAGATGAATGAAAAGCCTTGCGGAGCAAGGAAGAGACTAGAGATATGGTGGTTGAGAGGGAGCATGTTATACCTCTCAACATGCAACCTCAGAAGCAGTCTCAGGAAGTTGTGGAGCAACCAAAAATGGAGAAGCAGAGAAGAGGCAGAATGGAGACATCCACTAAAGAAAATACCTATAGTAGGGGGAAAGTTTGAGCCAAGTGGGTAGAGGGAGCACATGAAACCATACCTCTAGGTGTGAGGTGGTTCGATGTGAAACCCTTATCTAAAAGTGCAAAAATTTGGGCAAGGTCCATTGAGGTGTTCTCCTCATGGATCATTACCTTGCTACAGGGGCCCAAAATATTCAGTAGCAGGAGGATAAATGTTAGTAATATACTAAGGAGGGTAGAGGAGTGTTGACAACAGAGCATGAGGCTCAACAGTAGAGTTATCAACAACACAATTTTCCCATTAGACAGTTGCAGACCCAATTGATTCATTGTTTTTGGATGCTTCTTAGTTGCAGTAGTAGCAGTAATAGATTGTGCATGTAGTGAATTACACAGGTGGAGGAAAAGGGTGGTTGATAATCCCTTTATTGCTAAGAGGGAGCATTGAAAATGCAACAAGAAAGCCTCAATTTTGATTTTTCCTATTGAGGAAATTAAAAATTCCACATCAGTGGACAACTTGGAGGAATTAATTGAGGTGACATGGCTCTTTTCACTCAGTTAAGAGCACATAATTCGAGTTAATGAGTTCAAGATTAGTTTTCTTGTGTTTATTCCTAAAATATAGGAGCCTACTCAGTTAATTCGAGTTAAGGGCATGGAGTTCAGTTGCATTTATTGATTCCTAAATTTTAGCAGCCTAGGTTGAGTTAATTTCAGTTGTAATGAATTAAACTAGTTCTAACTATTAATAGAACTACTTTGTGGTCAGTTTAGTAGTGGGAAATCAATCTAACTCAGATATCATCTAGTTAACTGATCGATTAGCTAATAATTATCTCCTGCATGCAAATAATTCAAGTTTCCTAGTTGTCGTGGATTTTCCAAGGAAGTTAACAACCAAGTGTACAGGTGGTGCATGCAGTCAAAGGATGTACAACACACTCTTATCGATGAATGATATTCCACTTAAATTATAAAATTGTCTTGCTGGAAATACCTTGGTTCTCCAACACTTGTTAAATCAATTACCATGCTTCAAACATTCAATGGAAATAATTTTGTGCCTCAGGGAATTCTTCCAGTATTTTCCATTGAGTTAGGGAAAAAACTGCTATCATCGATGTATAAGTTGTTTATTCCCCACTAGATTATAACATACCCTTTGGTCATAGTTGTTTGTATGTTATAATTACTATTATGCCATCAATATTTCACATTATTTTCTTTCCTTATGAAGGAAATATCATCACAATTTATTAGAGTGATTACTATATGCCGACAACTAAGTATACCACTACGAGGACTACGATGCCATTAATTGGAGACGAACCTCAAACGTATGAGAGTGTTGGTGTAGACGTGTTTAAAACCCCATCACTTATTGGTGTCTTTATTATACCCCTGAATGATGTTCCTTTTACTTTTATGGAACCCATGCACATGATCTCTTCCATCACTAGCAAATCCCATCGATCACCTGATCCTTGGGTGGTTCCTTCTCCTTCAAAAGTGAACCTATATGGTGAGAGTATCCCTTTAAGTTTGGTTGATATTGCTTATCAAATGATATAGTTGGAAAATGGAACTTTTGACTTCGGTGATACCTCTAGTAAACAACTCGATGACTATCCTATACCTATTTGGGTTGTTGACCATCCACTTTCTCATGAATTTATACATAGATCTTCATATTGTTGAAGAAATCATGGAAACAATGTTGATTTCTAATTTTCCTTTGGGTTAATTTCATCATTGATCATATTTCCTTCCTTGGGTAGACAATTTGGATGAGTCAGAGTCACCTAAAATCCTAGCTTCCTTTGGCCTTGTTGAGTGGTCCTAGTCCCCCGTCATGTTGCATGATATTTTCTCAGAGGGGACTTGGCTAATATTTCAAAAACTATACCCATCAATGTTTCTACAAAAATAGGTGTCACGGAAAATATCATGATTTGGGTGGATTGTACTCCGTGACATTTTTTCTTGGCCTTCTGAAGAATTTCCTGGAATTGGCACCCATACTGTCAAACTTCAAATGAAGACGTATAACAGAGCTAAGCTAGTTAGGCCAATGCTTAATTCAATAAATCCTCATAAAGTAGCTTCTATCATTATAGAGGTTCAAAATATATTATACACTAATTTTATTTATCTGGTAACCTTGACAAAGTGGGATTCCAATCCTATTCTTGTGACTAAGAAACAAGGGATGATTAGGGTTTTTGATAATTATAGCGATTGGAATTTGGCTTATCATAAGGATAATTATCCAACTCTTTTCATTGATCAAACAATTTATGCTTGTGCCGATAATGTTATATTTTCCTTTATGGATGGTTTTATTAGCTATAACTAAATCCATATCAAACTGGAAGACTAGAACAAAAACACATTTATCTACCCACGGGGAACACTTTCTTATTGAAAGTTTCCTTTTGGTCTTAAAAATTCTGGCGCCACTCTCCAACGGGCCATGTCTTAAGAATTTTGAGACATCAAACACATGTTTTAAGTATATCTAGATGACCTTAATACCTAGTCTCTTTGGACTGAGGATCATCCGTCCCATCTTAGGGAAGTATTTATTTGGTTTCATTATTATAATATTCATTTGAAACTGCATAAATGTGTCTTTTGTGTCGTGTCCGGGAGGTTTCTAGGCTTCATTGTTTGTTAGGAAGGGACCAGAGTTGATCCGTTAAAGTTCGAGGCTATCATTAACTTGCTTCCTCCATGCACTGTTTTCTAGATTCAAGCACTTCAAGGGAAGTCTAGTTTCATGTGTAGGTTTTTTTCGCACTATAACAAGATCAAGAAAGGTTTTATATGTCTATTGAAGATTGGTGTGCCTTTCATATGGGATGACTGTGCTTAGAAATTATTTGATACTTTTAAACAAGCCTTGTTGTTTTCCCCATTAACGAGCCCTCCTAATTTTAATTATGACTTTTTTCTCTATCTCGTGGACTCTAAATCCACCATTGGTATGGTTCTTGTACCGGAAGATGAAATTCACAATAAACATGCCATCCACTATAATAGAAAAGGCCTCATTGGTCCCAATCTTTGTTACTCCCACATTGAGAAGTTGGATTTGAATTTTTTTTATAATTTTTATTTTCTAACATTTAGGAATTACATACTCTTGCGAAAGGCCGTGATAATCATTGACTGCAACCTAATGAAACACATCCTTAGTCAATAAATAATTGGGGAAATATATTCGAAGTGGATTGCAATACTTTAAGAGTTTGACTTGGAGTTCGCAGTTGCCAAATCCAAGAAATATTTTCAATTTGCTAAGTTAATGTTTGAGTTACCTCAAGTTGATGAAGATGTTGTGGCTAAGGAGTAGTTACTTGATGATTCCTTATTCCTCATTAGCTCGTTTGATATATGGCATGGAGATGTTCTCCTCTATATCCAAACTCAATGTTTTCGATTTGAACTATCTTGTGATTAATGTTGACATTTATGCCATCAAGTTAAGAATTATGTCATTATCACTAATAATCTCTATCACCACATAGTTGATGTGGTGTTACATTGATGTATTAGTCATAAGGAGGATAAATAAATATTATTTCCATGTTGGAGCATATGGTGGTCATTTATCTAGGTATTCTAAAACTCATAAAATTTTATGTGCGAGGTACTTTTGGGCTTCAATCTTTACATATTGTATCAAAACGGTACCAAAGTGACACCGTTGTCAAATATTTAATAAGTAGATGCATACGTACCTTGCTTCACTTCACCCTATGGTTGTTATCATACACTTTTCTAAATGCAACATTGATTTTATGTAGTGAGCCAACCTTGGTGAGCAGACACCACTACATCATTATAACAATGGGATAATTTACTTGGTGGGATGAGGCTATACCTAACATCTATAACAATGGTACCATTACAACATTATTAATATTCAACCACACAATTACTAAATTCAGAGTACCCAATATAATCGTGACAGATCACGAATCTCTTTTTTGCAATGTGATGAAAAAATTAACAACCAAGTTTGGTTTTCACCAATAACACCAAACACCCTATTATCCATAGGATAACAGACAAGTAAAGGCCATAAAATGTGTCTTGAAAACCATGATATGAAGGATGGTATGGAATTATAAGTCAAATTTGTGTATGATGCATTTTTTTTTTGTGTTATGGGCCTATCCAACCTCAGTCAAAATTGGCACATGCTTCAATCCTTTCAAGTTGGTTTATGGGTTGGAGGCTATACTTCTAGTTGAGTGTGATATTCCATCTTTGAATATAGCCATTGAACTGTTACATGACACTTCCACATAGGAATAACATCTCCTACATTTGGCTCATCTTGTTGAACAACGATGATATGCTTCCATTACCAATGAGACTCATAATAAACACATGAAATCCCAATATGATAATTCTATTTGACCTTTTGTTTTCATGGAAGGGGATTTGGTGCTGGTCTATAATTAGGATCATGATAATTTAGGTGTAGGAAATAAAGAACCCCTCTGGCATAGTCCCTATGTTTTTAAGCATGTTCTCAAGAAAGGAGCATCTGAGTTAGTGGATCACGATGGAAACCTTTTATTGAAGCCATGTAATCAGGGAAAATTTTACGGATGGAAAATGATCTTGAAGTTAAAAAACATTGGCGAATCTCAGTAGTCCGTAATATGAAAACTGTAAAATGTTTATTGATGTATTTGTAAAATTATTAAGGTTTATAATGATTTTGTATATACTCTCTATATAATTTTGGTGATGTTTAAGGTAAAATAATTCTATATTGTAAAATTTGGAAATTGGTGAATATTTTTTTGGAAAAATCATGGAAAATTAGCCCACCTGTGAACATTATCCCCTAAATTTTTCCATGCATGTAATGGCCTCTATTTGAAGAAGTACTATGTGTAAGTCTTATGGTTGCATGGTGCTTGTTTTTTATAAGTGTGGGTATAGTGTGATTTTCCTTTTTGATTTTGTGTGTATATACACTACTTTGAGTGTTAACTTATGCATGGTACTTGATTGGAAGATGCCAAGTCCCTCGATGATATACACAGGACTCGTATAGGGTGCCAACCATAATACTTGAAACCTAGCTTCCACTGCTTGGGTTCTCTTTTCACCCATTGACGATCTCATGAGTTCAGGGGGGATTTTTCTTGGCCCTACCACCAACAACATGGTTGAATATAGTGTCATCATTAATATATTTTCAAGGTCATTTCCCTTGAAAATTCTCACTTGGTCACAAATATTGACTCGCAACTTGTAGTATTTCAAGTGAACCTTGTCTATTCTGTGAGAAATCCTGCATTGTTTCATCATTATTTGAGGGTACAACTCCTAGAACAATTTTTTTATACCATTGAATACATTAATATTCCTAGAGACTCTAAAAAATTGGTTGAATCATTGGCTAATTATGTTTTGAATTGGAATTTGTCCCATTAAGTTTTTAAAGCATGCATATAATATAATCGTCAGAAGAATAAATGAAAACATCATACAAATAACATAAATTCTAGAACATCATCATAACCATCATGTATTTACCATAAATCCAAAAGAGATTTTTACATAATAAAGTTTAGGTACATTAGTGAAAATCGACTATCTAAGGCCTAGGCTCATAAGCCATTACATATTCCAAAAAATATCATCCTAGCAAAAATACACTAAGAAGCTAATCCTTATTGTGCTGGAGGCAACATAATACAACCTATACTATATGCTGAAGGAGGCCTTGGAAATGAGTTGAGTGAACCCTAGTGGTGTGCCTTTATAGGTTTGGGGGGATCTCATCGATCATCAAAGGATGTATTCCTAGTATCAATCCCTCCACATTGCACATGAAATTGTGTCACTACAAGGAAAATACCTTCTAGCGAAGGTTATAACAGAGGTTTTTAGTGTTATAAAATTGAAAACAATTGTCAAAAAAACCTCCTCTACAACATTAGTTTGAGGTAGTGGATGTTTTAGTGAGCTTGTTAGTTCAAATCCTCGGCTTAATAAAGAGGCGGAAGAAGGAAACCTTCAAACCACGCTCAACCTCGTAGCTAGCCCTAGGAGGACAGGAGAGGGCTCTCTCCGGGTCAATCTCAATAAAAATCTTCAAATGGGCTTGAGATGACTAAAAAAAAAACTGATCTTAGGCTAGATAAACAAATAGGAGGGTTTGATTTTGATTTTTAGGGGTTTTTGTTGGAAAAAGGGAAAAACAATTTTGGGCTTGGGGATGAGGCCAAATTCTTGCAGAGTTCAAGTTGGGGCAGGGTAGGCAATGATCTTGATGTCTTAGATCAAATGAATGGATTGAAAAGACTGCTGAGGAGCTGAAGAGGGAAAGAGAGTGCAAGGATCCTCTTCAAATTGACGAAAAACATGTAAAACTAAACAAAAGTTTAAGGCAAAGCACCAACAAACTAATGAATTCTACCTCAATTACTCATTTGTTTAATTCAAAAGCAAAGAGAAGGGAAATGGAATACATATAACATTAATGAAACTTACAATAACATGAGAAGAACATCATCAAAACTTAGAAGCCACAAGGATCCCAACAAGTGCTGCAAAACTCTGGTCTTTCCTTTGCCAAAAACTGAAAATGGATATACAATGAGGTGCCAAACTTTTCCCAAGAGTCCAAACCTGAAAATGTCTCAGAAAATACAATATTTAGACCAACCTAACCACTTCCCATGCCTCTAGGGGTCGAGTTCATCCTTATAGGAGCAGTTTGAACCAATTCTAAACAAGGCGCTGAAATCTAGGCAGCCAAACAACTTGCCTCTAAAAGGAAGGAAACTGATTCATTCATTTAATTTTCACTTTTTAGTGAATGAATCATCTAGAACAAGTAAATACATGCCAAAATTACATCATGGTTACCATATTACATCAAGCTAGATCAAAAATTACATCAAGAGGTGAAACTAGTCAAAACTGGCCGAATTTCTGAGCTGAAAGGCAAAAATTGGGTCAAAATTCTCTATGCGCCGCGCTCAAAAGCTCTATGCGTCGTGATAATTTGGACCTGTTTTTGGAGCACTTCCTAAAGTCCAAATCTAGCACATGATATCTTTTTGGAAATCCCTAGATGTCTTCTATCCAACCCAAGTGGAATTTTTCAATTTGGAGCTCATTTTCCCCTCCAAAAATTCAATCTCCCAAAAGTACTTCCTGCTGGTGCAAAAGGTGGCAGAAAGGTGATTTTCATGGTGTTTTTGGCCCTTAAGACCACCCAGAATTTGATGAAATGCTTCGGCCATTCCTGAGCATGCATAACTTACCATGAGAAATCCAAAAATATCAAGTTTTCCTCCAGAAAGTGTCCCAATCATAAGCGCGCGTCAGGTGGCGCGACGCGTCGGGCGGAAAAACCTGTTTTGCAACCAAAATTTTCAAAAATGACAAAATATTCTCCAAATTTGCTGAAATTTGGAGTGAAGGTCTCCCATCATGTCTCATGCTCAGCCAAGGAAACTTCGGCCAAGATTCGGAGTGGATCCGGCCTCTTTCAATGTTTCAGTGCCTTTCTCAACCTTGCCTTTAGGATCTTCATTTTTGCTCTGCAAACGTGTGTACGTGCCCAATAGTGAGTCTTCATGTGTCTGAGAATGTCTTTGTCCCTATTGGCCTTCGCCAAGAGCTTCTCCAGATGAATGTTGACATGCGTGAGGCAAGTCGCTCGCTCAACCGGTGTCATGTCACCTGGTCTCTTCCGGGCCAATGCACGGTCTTCACGGATTTGCCGCAACTCTAAGAGTGTGTGCTGATCCTCCAGTTGTTTATTGTGCTGCTCAAAATAATGTATAACCCACTGAGATCTTTGCAACTTCACGGTCAAAGTATCAATCTCAGCCTTTTGTTCCTGGATGATTTCTTTGAGCTTTGAGCTAGGAGAGCTCGCATCAACATCGATGAGTATAAAATCAATGTCTTGTCCTCTTGAAGGGCCCTCATCCTGCATAGGCCTCATGCCTCTGTCCTGAACCTGTACCTATGCTGATGTCAAAGGCGAGACCCCTTCCACACCATGTGGAGATAGTACTCACGCTGCTGATGAAGTCAACAAGACCCCTTCCACCCCGGGTGGAGATAGTACTCGTCATGATGCTGCAAATAAGGCTCGATGGCCTCTCTGATATGTCACACACACCGGAGCACTGATAGGCTCAAACTCGGGAACATCAAACTGGTGTGAAGGCTCTCCCTCATCATGAACAGCCTCGAGAGGTTGTGGCGCTGCAAAGAAATCACGGGAAATGAACTCAGCCCACGAAATGCCCTATAATCCAAGCTGATGAACTACAATGATTTTGATGAGCGCATAATGATAGAGACTGTTATGCTGCTGCGCTGGGGTCTTCTTTTGTACAAGGACCGTCATCCGCTCTATGTTACGGTACTTGAAATATGGAATGCTCATCAACCGCACTCTCGTGAAATGCATCAACAGCCGGATGTGATATGCATACAAGCATGAAAAGCGCCCTTCACAACTGAAGTACCTAATGATAAGTTTCATCAATGGTGCGTACTCATCCTTCAGAAACCGGAATGGAAATACCCTGCTCAGCTGCCTCAAATATCCGGGTCTGATGTAAGGCTCATAATATGCTCTATCCAACTGTTGTCGCTTATTCCACTCTTCACCAATGTTTGGTATCCCGGTCGCCTCAGAAATAGTCTCTGGTGACAAAGTGAAATTCACTCCAGCAAGGTTTACACGACCATTATGCAAATGTAGGACAAACATGCGAGCTAACTCATGATGATGCTGAGTTCGGGAAATCATCTCACAATAATGGAAACATGACTCACGCTGAAAACAATCCATTGCAAGCAGGCAAGCCCGCAATTAGATCAAAGAAGTGGGCTCTTCCCTGACATGCCTGCCACTTTTATGAGATCTCCTTGACACATTTAGCTCTGCGGTTGATGAATCACTGTCCTGCTCATACCCCTGCTCATATGGTGAATCTGTCTCTGACATGGTGTTGAAATGTGTTTGTCAACTGTTTGCTTGGTTGGTTAGAAAATGAACAATAAATGCCAAATGTGTCACATATAAAATGAGAGTCTGCAGGGAAGTGTCAAAGTGAATACAATGGACTGTCAAGTGATTTTGGAACGGACAGTCAGTTACTCACTGCTTGAAAACTCTGATATTAGGCGCCTTCTACAAATGATATGGGAATAGATGATAGTGATGGGGTTAGTTTTAGGAATAAGTATAAATGCAATGTCAAGGAAACTGTCCTCGAATCTTTGGTAACCAGGATTTACCAATGATATGAAATGGTGGGAAACAATAGGGTTTGGGAATTTAAAACATGGGACAAAGGGTATAGAGATATGGGATAATGGTATAAAAATGGAACTGTGCTACAATGTGACAAAACTAGCAGTGACAATAATGATAGTAAATGGCAAGAGCATACATATCAATGAAATGAGAGTTTAAGCACCAAAATTCACGTTTTGAACCACCTCCTTTTAAACCCTTGGGAGCAGATTGTAATAGAGGTATAGGGCTTATCCTTGCACCATTCAAACACTAATCTCTTTGCTTCCAAACCACAGCACCATAGCTTAAAATCATTGAACGAGCTTGGAAAAACTTACTTGGAGAAGATAGCACTGAACCAAATCGAATTTTCACCGAGCGGAATTGATTTTCGGCCTTAGGGCTCTATGCGCCGCGCGCAGACCCAATGCGCCGTAGCCTTTTGCTCACACCGTGGCAATTCTTTCACCATCAATTTCGGGGAACAATGCGCCGCACGCATTCTATTCTCCGGTTGTGCCTCTTTCCTATGCGCCTTGCGCTACTATTATCACACACATTCGACCTTCACTCAAACACTATTTTCCAACTTTAAAATTCGACTTCTTCTTTGGATTTTATGAATATTTCCTGATGAAAATGGTTTAAATGGCTTTGAGAAATATCTTGTAAGAGGTGGCTTTGATTTTTACTTCTCCAAAAACCCATTTTGTAATGTTCTTTTTATTTTGGCACTTTGTCATTTAATGAACTCTGTCTTTTGCTTTTCACTGACTTTGTGAGCTTTAACTAATGAAATTAGTTGGTTTTTTTTTAGGGATGTTGGCGTTGATGTTTGGCAAAGGGAAACCAGAGCCTGCTTTAAAATCTTCAAGACGGAAAAATACATGATTATTACAAAGATGAATGCGACAATTTCTTATTCAAAACAGAGTTTTGAAAAAGAAATGTCCTCTCAAGCATATTTAATGATGAAAATTTTGAATTGAAAACTTATTGAAATCCTCCTCATGGCTTGTGGGCATTTATTGAGCATGTCAAAAGACTAAACCCTAGACTCAAAAACCAAAAGACTCTTTTTGACCAAAAATAATCATTTATGACTGTGAATGACATGAACTGAACTTTGATAAATTTTGAGGAGTTTTGACCAACCCAGCAGGTACAAATATGAGGGAAAATAAGAAGACCAAACCTTTCCGTCAGTCAATGGCATGCCCCTAACGGAATGCAGATGAATGAGCGGAATGAGACACCTAAACAATGAAATGCAATAAGAGGAATGATCTCTGATGGAGGGCTGTAAAGACTGACTCTAACATTGGCTCCAATGGGGATGGTAGCTCCTTGGAGGTGCCAAGAACGACAGATCTTTGGGAGAGTAGAACAGTGCCTTATCCATTGGGCTATGGAGTCCATTATTCGACAAATCGGAAAAAAACGGATAACTCAATTTATTAACTGAAACTTGTCTTCGAAACAACTCATTTTAAAACTAAAATGACTAAAAATTGACTCTAACAAACTAAATCCATATGACTAAGACCTGAACTTAAAACTTAAAGCTTGCTGGCAGTACATAACCACCTGTGTTTCTTACAAGACAATATACCATCAAACTATATCATAATGCCAATGTAACCAATCAAGCAGATGCCTTCTTGTTTGATTATCCTGATCAGATCTGCTGGTCAACAATAAATACTGGTAACTGGGCATCCAAAAACATAATTGACCATGATCTCCTTCATTACTAAATACTGCAATAATCACCTTCACTGCTGACTGCAACAAATTTTCCAGTGGATCTTGAAAAACATGAAGATTTACCTCCTGTTGAAGAAACAAGGTGTCTTTTTCTTTTGATTCTGATCCTCCTTCATAATGTACTTCAGTAAAATTATGTTCCTGGTCCTCAAAAAATTATGAACAAGTAGATGAGTAGATCTCCTCTTGGAAAAACATTTCAAAACATGAGACATATGAAGAAGAATCTGAAAGGCAGTGCTGAATGTTCTGATCTTCTGTAGTCTGAATATTATTTTGATCATCTTCATATGATATAACAAACAGATTATCATGTTTCTCATTACATTCATCAATCATAAGAAAATAAACTTCAGATGATTCTTGATACTCAAATATGACATTTCTATCATCTACCAACGATTCATCCAAGGAAAATTTTTCACTTACTTGAGCGAAGATCTCGTCTTGTTTTTCATAGAGGGAATGAAATACCTCCTCGTGAAGATCTAGTTCTGTTGGGATGAGAGAATTTAGGTCTATAACTCTGTTTTCTTCATTTGAGGCAGCTTCAACAATACAACTCTCTTTTATGAGATCCGGAAAAACATGTTTTTCCTCATCACAATTTATCTCTCGATCTGATTTATCGTCATCACTATCTAAGATTGGAACATCATTTTCCTGCGTATCATCCTTTATTTCAGCCAGATCTGAAATGAAACTTCTTCTTTCACCATCTTCAACCATATGGAAATCTTCAACCTGCTGATCTTGAAAATTATCCTCTAAGATTTCTGTGTGCTGCTGAAACGAATTTTCATACAATGCTTCCATGATTTCTCCGTCCATCAATTCATTATCTCCATAAAAATTCTCAAGATCTTAAATGAAACTACTAACGTGTTCACAACAATTCTGCACTAATATTAAGGATGGACAAGATTCTTTATACCTTTCAATGAATATTGTATGAAACTCTTTTAGACAATAAATAGAAGCAGGTGGAAAATTTTCATACCAAGATCGGGCTTCATCTTCCAGAGTAGCCATAAACATTTTCATCAAACAGTCTTCAGGAAAATCGATCTTTAATTTATGCACATGAATGTGAAATTTCACCAGATGAAGAGCATCGTCATTACCTTCCACATTTCTGAACATAGGCAAATTCTGAAGCCAATCCACCTTGGGCATTTTATTTGGAAAACCTGGGATGTGATCTCGGCTCATGGGAGCGTATCTTCTTGCAACCCGTTCCATCTTGAAAATCTTAAAGCTACTAATCTTCCTGCAGTGGAGTCACCATGAAGCATTGATTTTTGGATTTTTCAGTGAATGAAGTCGCCAGGTGAATGATTTCAGCCTTCTTATGTCTGATTGTTGTCCACCATCAACAATCAGATCTGAACTTGATACATGTACTGGGGCAATTCACAAGTCAAGTGTCACGCTCACAAGCTAGCCCGGAGATTGACTGAAGCAGCATTCATCTACTTCCGCTAATGCAAAGCAATAGCGTTTCGAATGCTACCTGGCGTAAATTCAGGCTCCGTCTGTAACTTATGAAACAACTAACACCAACAAGCAAACCATTTTTTTCCCCAGTATGGTCGCCACTATGTTAGTGCCTAAATCCACCTTAGGCTGAAATAAGGTAGAAAAAGGACAACACCAAACCACGCTCAGCCTCGTAGCTAGCCCTACGAGGACAGGAGAGGGCTCTCTCTGGGTCAATCTCAATAAAAATATTCAAAGGGGCTTGAGATGACTAAAAAAAAACTGATCTTAGGCTAGATAAAAAAATATGAGGGTTTGATTTTGATTTTTAGGGTTTTTTGTTGGAAAAAAGGGGAAAGACAATTTCGGGCTTGGGGATGAGGCCAAAATTCTTGCAGAGTTCAAGTTGGGGCAAGGTAGGCAGTGGCTTTGATGTCTAAGATCAAATGAATGGATTGAAAATACTGCTGAGGAGCTGAAGAGGGCAAGAGAGTGCAAGGATCCTCTTCAAACTGACGAAAACATATAAAACTAAACAAAAGTCTAAGGCAGAGCACCAGCAAATCAATGAATTCTACCTCAGTTACTCATTTGTTTAATTCAGAAGTAAAGAGAAGGGAAATGGAATACATATAACATTAATGAAACTTAAAATAACATGAGAAGAACATCATCAAAACTCAGAAGCCACAAGGATCCCAACAAGTGCTGCAAAACTCTGGTCTTTCCTTTGCCAAAAACTGAAAATGGATGTACAATGAGGTGCCAAAATTTTCCCAAGTATCCAACCCTGAAAATGTCTCAGAAAATACAATATATAGACTATCCTAACCCCTTCCCATGCCTCTAGGGGTCGAGCTCATCCTTCTAGGAGCAGTTTGAACCAATTCTAAACATGGAGCTAAAATCTAGGCAGCCAAACAACTTGCCTCTATATGCTAGGAAACTGATCCATTCACTTGATTTTCACTTTTTAGTGAATGAATCATCTAGAAAAAGTAAATACATGCCAAAATTACATCATGGTTACCATATTACATCAAGCTAGATCAAAAATTACATCAAGAGGTGAAACTAGTCAAAACTGGCCGAATTTCTGAGCTGAAAGGCAAAAATTGGGTCAAAATTCTCTATGCGCCGCGCTCAAAAGCTCTATGCGCCGCGCTACTTTGGACCTATTTTTGGAGCACTTCCTGAAGTCCAAATCGAGCTCATGATAGCTCGTTGGAAATACCTTGATTTCTGCTATCCAACTCAAGTGGAATTTTTTAATTTGGAGCTCATTTGCCCATCCAAAATTTCATTCTCCCAAGACTACTTCCTGCTGGTGCAAAAGGTGGCAGAAAGGTGATTTTCATGGTGTTTTTGGCCCTTGAGACCACCCAGAACTTGATGAAACCTCTCGGCCATTCTTGAGCATACATAATATATCATGAGAAACCCAAAAATGCAAAGCTTTCCTCCAGAAGATGTCCCAATCATAAGCGCGCGTCGGGAGGCGCGACGCGTTGGGTGGAAAAACCTGTTTTGCAACCAAAATTTTCAAAATGACAAAATCTTCTCCAAATATGCTGAAATTTGGAGTGAAGGTCTCTAATCATGTCTCATGCCCAGCCAAGGAAGCTTCGGCCAAGATTCGGATTGGATTCGGTCTCTTTCGACGTTTCCGTGCCTTTCTCAACCTTGCCTTCAGGATCTTCGTTTTTGCTCTGCAAACGTGTGTATGGGCCCAATAGTGAGTCTTCATGTGTCTGAGCATGTCTTTGTCCCTATTGGCCTTCACCAAGAGCTTCTCTAGATGAATTTTGACGTGCATAAGGCAAGTCTCTCGCTCAACCGGTGTCATGTCACCTGGTCTCTTCCGGGCCAATTCCCGGTCTTCACGGATTTGCCGCAAATCTTTGAGTGTGTGTTGATCCTCCAGCTGTTGTCCCAACAATGTATAACCCACCGAGAGATCTCCGAAACTTGTTCAAAACAATCTCACTTTTTCCGGATGATCTCTTTCGCCTCGAGCTAGGAGCTCGCATCAACATCGATCAAAACAAAATCGCATCTTGGCCTCCTTGAGACCTCATCGTGCATAGGCCTCTCTTGCTTTCATCTCAACTCAGATCGTGCTGATGTTGAAGGCAGACCTCTTCCAATCATGCATATTGTTCTGGCAATAATATGAAGTCAATCTAGGACCTCTTCCACTCCTGGGTGGAGATAGTACATCATTGTGATGCCGCAAATAGGGCTCGAAGGGCTCCCCTCTCTGATATGTCACACATGCTGGAGCACTGATAGGCTCAGTCTCAGGAATCTCAAACTGATGCAAAGGTTCTGCCTCATCATGAACAATCTCGGGAGGAGGCTGGGGCGCTGCAAAGAAATCACGATAAATGAACTCATCCCACGAGATGCCCTGTAATCCAAGCTGATGCACCACAATGATTTTGATGAGCGCATAATGATAGATATTGTTATGCTGCTGCGCTGGGGTCTTATTCTGCACAAGGAATGTCATCCGCTCTATGTTTCGACACATGAAATAGGGGATACTCATTAGTCTCACTCTCGTAAAATGCATCAAAAGTCTGATGTGATATGCATAAAGACGTGAGAAACGACCTTCACAGCTAAAATAACAAATGATGAGCTTCATCAGTGGTGCATACTCTTCCTTCAGAAACCGGAATGGAAATACCCTGCTCAGCTGCCTCAAATATCCAGGTCTAACGTAAGGCTCATAATATGCTCTATCCAGCTGCTGTCTCTTATTCCACTCCTCACCAATGTTCTAAAAGATCCCAAATGGTTTCGTAAATAGTCTCTCGGTGTCGTATGAAGTTCACTCTGCAGATTTATATCAGACCGCAGTGCAAATGGCAGACCAACAGCTGATTGCAATCATGATGATGCTGAGTTCGGGCAATCATCTCACAATACTGGAAGCATGACTGACACTGAAAACAATCCATTGCAAGCGGATAGGCCTGAAATTGGGTCAAAGAAGTGGGCTCCTCCCTGACATGCCTGCCACTTTTATGAGATCTCCTTGGGACATTAAGCTCGGTAGATGAATCACTGTCTTTATCATACCCCTGCTCATATGGTGAATCTGTCTCTGACATGGTGCTGAAATGTGTTTTTCAATTGTATGCTTGGTTGGTTAGAAAATGAGAAATTGGTGTATTTGTTTTAATGCCAAATGTATCAAGCATGAAATGAGGGACTGTGGGAAGTGTCAAATAAATACAATGAACTGTTAAGTGACTTTGGAATGGACAAACATTTACTCACTGCTTTGGAAAATTTTGAGATTAGACACCTTTACAAATGATATGGGAATGGGTGATAATGATGGGACTTGTAATGTGATAGAAACAAGAGTAAATGAAATGGCAACCTGTAAGTGCAGTCAAAGACATGAAGACAAAAATGCATTAAATCTATTAGAATTAGGATTTATCTATAAGTGAAGGAGAAATGGTAAGAAGATGAGGGTTTGGGAAATTCATTGACATGGGAAAACAAAAGGAAAATGGATATTGGGATAGTGGTATACCAATGGGACAATGACCCAAATATAATGTTATAATGTGACAAAAATAGCAGTGACAACAATGATAGTAAATGGCAAGAGCATACATATCAATGAAATAAGAGTTTAAGCACCAAAATTCACGTTTTGAACCACCTCCTTTTAAACCCTTGGGAGCAGATTGCAATAGAGGTATAGGGCTTATCCTTGCACCATTCAAACACTAATCTCTTTGCTTCTAAACCACAGCACCATAGCTTAAAATCATTGAACGAGCTTGGACAGACTTACTTGGAGAAGATAGCACTGAACCAAATCGAATTTTCACCGAGCGGAATTGATTTTCGGCCTTAGGGCTCTATGCGCCACGCGCAGACCCAATGCACCGTGGCCTTTGGGTGTGCTGCACCTATATAAATTTACTCTGTAGATTTCGGCCCAATGAACCGCATTGGTTTGGTACACCACACCTCTTTCCTATGCGCCGCGCGCAACCTTCACACATAGTCACAGCCCTTCTAAAATGCAGTTTTCTCTCCAACTTTGAAATTCGACTTCTTCTTTGGATTTTATGAATGTTTCTTGATGTAAATGGTTCATATAGCCTTGAGAAATATCTTGCAAAGAGATGGTTTTAATTTTTTTTTCTCACAACCCATTTTGTAATGTTTTTTTATTTTGGCACTTTGTCATTTAATGAAACTCTGTCTTTTGTCTTTTCACTGATTTTTTGAGCTTGGACTGATGAAATTGGTTGATTTTTTCTGGGATGTTGGCATTTGATGTGGCGTTGATCCTTGGAAAAGGAGAACCAGAGTCTGCTTTGAAATTTTTATGGCGGAAAAAATACATGATTATTACAAAAATGAATTCGACAATTTCTTATTGAAAACAGAGTTTTGAACAAGAAATGTCCTCGAATATGTTTAATGATGAAAATTTAGAATTGAAAACTTATTGAAATCCTCCTCATGGCCTGTGGGCATTTATTAAACATGTCAGAAGACTAAATCCTCGACTCAAAAACTAAAAGACTCTTTTTGACCAAAATAATCATTTATGACTGTGAATGACATGAACTGAACTTTGATGAATTTTGAGGAGTTTTGACCAACCCAGCAGGTACAAATATGAGGGAAAATAAGAAGACCAAACCCTTCCGTCAGTCAATGGCATGCCCCTAACGGAATGCAGATGAATGAGCGGAATGAGACACCTAAAAAATGAAATGCAATAAGAGGAATGATCTCTGACGGAGGGCTGTAAAGACCGACTCTAACAGAGAGAGCTCCAAAAACTCAACTGACCAAAAGTTGT